>JAJIYU010003724.1:0-26192 GCA_030144865.1 Tinospora cordifolia
CTTCCAACTAGTGTTTCTATCTTTCCAATGTGGGACTATCATTTCCTATATATGCATACCTTAACATCACACCAAATGAGATAATTCATTCATGAATGCATTTTCTTTACACATATACTTCTCTATGTATATTACTATCATACAAAATATTATTCTCATGAGTGCATCTAATTAATACTTTATACACATACTTTTCTATATTAGTATCATCCTAAAAATATTAATTTCTTATTCAAATAGAGAAGCGTATATTTACCCAACATTTCTATATATCTAATATTAATTAATGTATATCCCTTTGTACTTCTATGCTAACTAATTAATTGTATATCAATGACAAATACATACATACATACATATATATATATATATATATATATATATATATATATATATATATGCGTATATGTGCTAATAAAATGTGTTTTAAACTCAAATTTCAGTTATTACGTCACTAAAATTTCAGGTATTACAATATACATATGAAAATAATGTGTATACACATATATACATTATATATACATGTATATATATTGGTTAAAAATAAATAAATAAATAATGATGTTAAGAGATTAATAAATTAACTAGATTATATTAACTTAAAAATAATTAATATAAGTGTCCAAATGGAATTAAATTGAAAAAAATACAATATAGTAGTCCAATACGGAAAAAAATTAATAAAAGAATTAATTAATTTTCATCAAACATTAGATGATTTATTAAACTCAAATTTTGGCTCTCAAAATATAAAATTAAGTAAAAAAAAATAAGAAATTAGAGAAAAAATGGTACAAAAAATGAATATTTATATGTATAAAGGGTATAGCATTGAATATAATGCATTTACATGTAAATTTAAGCCTATTTGCACACAAAAATAACCAAAAAGGCCAGCAATACCACATCCCACATCCAAATAGAGATTGGGATAAAAGGAAGTTGGATCAGGATCAAATTCTATCCTGAAAACAACCAAGAGTCCTAAATACACACAAATTCCCTCTTATCCTCTTCAACAAACTCGTAATCTTATCCATATCCAAACTTGGCGCCTCCCACCTTTTTCTTCTCTGAAAATCGACTTCACTTTCTCTTCTTTTCCCCCTAGTCAACGTCCCTACTTAACACAAGAAGAACATCAATAAAATGTGAGGTTTTGGGCGAGGAATCACCACAACTCGATTCTATAACGTATCTAAATACTTAATCTTTGTTTTATTCACTCTTTTCTATTTTTTTGAGAGTTGATTTCCCCTTCAACAACTCTTAAATCTCTTGTTTATTTCCACCTTTAAAATAGGTCTATAAATTAGTCCACAAAAATCCAAGAAGCCTCTTTTGAAGCATACATCATCAACGAGGCTGTCGGACATTGGTAGAAAGGTATAATGATTCTACTCCTTTCTAATTGTCACTTTTTCATTTCCAGAAATTAATCTAATGCATTAGGACGTTATAAGTCCATGGAATCAGGAAACATTGAAGTAAATCATGTCTAAATGGGGGAAAGGATGAAATATGCATGTATGCTCATGAAATCAATGACTGTGCTTGTCATATGTTGGGTGTAGTAATCAATATGGTAAAATAATGTAAATAATGCATTATTTGATGAAACACCAGCACGTTAGGTTGCTGGAAAATGATTAATTTAGTTGCAAAAGATATTAATCTAAGGGATATTATGATAGAGCATAATAAGGCATGCATGCATAATTAACTAGTGTATATCCATGATTAAAGGATGGTTGAGTGTAATTGCATGTATTGTGATGTTTCCATGCATTTAGATGTCAAAAACCAGTAAGGTAATTCGCTGGAAATTAAGGATTAAGCATACTTAAGTCATTAAAAAAGGGATGTGAAGCTTACTATACATCAAGTGATGAAAATATGCATGTAAGTTATGAAAACAACTATGATTCCATGCACTTGATGCATGATGATTGTGGCTGAACATTTTATTGCCTTAAAAGTGCTTTCATAGGTCTACAAAATATTGAGGGTGAGTGTCCACAGTTGGAAAAAGGGGGGGTTAAATCTAACAACCAAATAAGGGTAACAGTGTGCACCGAATGCGCAGAAGGAACGAATAGTGCACTGTTTGCCATGTTTGATAAAAATTATTAAATTTATGATTTAAAAGTATTGATGATATTCAAATACTAAAAATAATTATTTTAAACATTTAAGATTGAGGATTCATGACATATATTGCATGAAGAAAAGGATCTGAAGATTTGTACTAATAAGGTGGAGATGATTACTCTACTCCATAATATTATTTGAGTTTTAACATTTATAATGTGATTTTCTATTTATTTGATTAAATGCTTAGGAGCATGCTAGTGTGTGATTGTTTATTGTTTGGATTTGATGAATTTCATGCATGTATGATATATTGATGAATAGCATGTTCTATGACCCTAGATAAGAGGAATGTTGTTTCAAAAATATGTTGTATAAATTGTACGTTGAATAATATGATTTGTATGAACTTATGCATGATGATTACATGTTTTCATAGTGTTTCATATAATTATATTCTTGAATTATGAGATGTTGAGTTGCTAGACATTTTATGTTGTGTAACACTTTAAGATCATTCTATTTTAAAACTGAACCATAAATCTACACAGTGAGTCCATAATTGATCATTATGGATGTTCTCAAGATATGGAATTGGCACTATTCTTATGAATGGAATGGTGGATATGTCCCTAGTTCCTGGATATTTGATGATGGACGTGTCTATATACTCCTTGTGATTGAGCGATTGTCGCTACTTATTAGTGGAATTGGTTATGTGACGAGAATACCGAGGTTAACTCTTTCAATCAGAATGTTAACTAAAAACAATTTAATTGCTTGAATCGCCTAATATTTGATAAGTTTGTGCATCTTCTATACTTTGACTTGAATAATGCTTGAGATGTATTGTGCATAACCCATTGCTTTCTTTGAGGTCACCCTATTTCTTATTTTTCAAGTAACCAGTGAAGATGTTCATATTAAGGAGTATGGTCAAGTTATTTTCTAGTAGTCTTAGGCCTCATTGTTGAGGTCACCATAGGAATAAAGTTTATTCATGGTTGTTAGTTCGGTCATATTGGCCTAGTGAGTCAATAGCCATTTATTCTTGTTATTATTACTTGAACTGATATGTCCTCCTAGATCATTTATTATTAATGTTATCCTATTTTTTCATTTATATGATTTATGGAATGTGGCCTGTGTCCAAGAGATTTTTTATAGTATTGAAATAGTTATGCCCTAGTTCTCAGTTGAGGTCACCATATGAATAAAGTTTATTCATGGTTGTTAGTTCGGTCATATTGGCCTAGTGAGTCAATAGCCATTTATTCTTGTTATTATTACTTGAATTGATATGTCCTCCTAGATCATTTATTATTAATGTTATTCTATTTTTTCATTCATATGTTTTATGGAATGTGGTCTTGTGTGTCCAAGAGATTTTTTTATAGTAATGAAATAGTTATGCCCCAGTTCTTAGTTGTGACATGTGATAGAATGAAAAAAAAAAAAAAACATATGGCCATATATGTTCAATGTATTATGAAATTGTTTATGGTTTGGGAATTAGGGTGTTACAATATCTATATGTATAAATGTATGTGTGTATCCCTTAATTCATTATTGAAATTATTTTATCAAAAAATTATTTTAGCAACTAAATTATCTTTTTTCAAACTATTATAATGTAACAGTGAGTTATACACTTAAAATAGCAAGGGAATAAGGATAAAAAGTATGGGAAAAGATGAGAATAAATCCCTAAAGGTATAGTCATAATTAGAGGGTGAAATGGGCATAAAAATACTAAAAATAGGGTTTCCAAATGTCTTAGTGTTAAAAAGATTAGGCTGAAGGTTTTAACCCTTGTACTAAGGTTAAAAAACTTGGATTCAATTGGGATATGATTTAAAATTGAAGGAAAGTGATTAGAAATGGAAACCTTGATGCATGGCCTCGTAAGACATTAAACGAGTCGAAAAATTCCTAAAAGGTGACACTTTTGAAGTACCCTTTATAAACAACTCAATATAACCTCACAGGTAATAAGGAACACGTAAAATAAACTTAGAAGCATCTTAGGAACATAACCTAAGTGTTAAAGTGGGTTCCAACTGGTTAGTCACATGAAATGACGAACTAGGCCACAAGATTAGAACATAGCCATGGTTTCAATGCAACAGGTGCATGATGACCATGGGTATGCATTAAGAACCTCAAACTCACACAAAACAAGTTTCAAGAAGCCATGGTCAATGTCTATTTGCAATTAGAACATAAATCATAAAGAACCCTGAGTCATTTGAATATGGCTGATTCGGTAGGAGTAGTAATTGGAGCACTATATCATACTCTTAAAAGATAAAAAATCAATAAGATTGAAGAAGATTTAAGAATCATTGGGTGTGGCATAAGGCACTAAAGTTAACATTGGAATTTGGTAGGTTAAATAGAAGCTCAAACATCAAGTCACAGATTTCAAGAAACCCAAAATACAGGTGGAAATGACTCTTGACTCTTTCTTGTAATATAATTATTGAAACTTTAATATGAATAAAGTTCATTTTTATTGAATCTCGTGATTAGGTTCATGTTAGTGTGCCTTTAATTCTATGTTGCTTTGTATGCAAGAAATTGTATGATTACAAGCATGCTAGGGTTTTGAATTATTTTTATGCCATGTTATGAATGATGGAATCTTGTTGTTGATTTACTTATTGATATGAACCATACTGGTGTATGATTATTTTATTTATAGTATGCCTTCAACTAGATAAAGATGATTAAGGAATAAAATACACAGCGGCATGGTGTACCCGTATTTGATTGCAATAGGTATTTTCCTTAGTTAATAGGTTGAGTGTGGTGTGTCTATATTTTATCACTACCAGATATTTCTTTGATTTGAGAAATGTTGCGTCAGGGTCATGGACTGGTATGGTACCACCCTTGTGTATGACTACTATGTAATATTTGTTTAGGGTGTACTCATAGAATGAACCTACTTTGGAAGTGTCCTTAATAGTCGATGTCTTTTAGAAAGGTGTCCTTGAAGGTCAATGCTTACTTTAGGAGGTGTCCTTGGACTTTGCCACAAATTAATGGATTTCTCATCCAAGAGAAGTTAAATACTGAGGATAGTCCTTTATGTCTTAATGTCAACCATAAAACAATAAGTTGTTTGAATTACTTAATGTTTTGGAAGTGTTTGCATATGGGTGTTTTAATTTTTTATAATGCATGAGATGTGTTTGGGATGATCCACTAAGTTCTTTTAAGCTTAGCCATTTCCTTTTATTCTTTTCTAAATAAATACTGAAGCAAGTAACCTACTAGACCTTGGTAGTCCTTTAATCTAGTTTGAGTAGGCCATAGACATGATGAGCTCAATTCATTAGACTAACTCGGAAGAGAGGTCTAATGGGTGGTTATTGCATTGTGGACTTAGAATAGTTAATTGACTGGAGGGTTGTTAGCTTATCTATGGAGTTCACAGGGTTTTTGATTACACAACATTAGATTGTTGATTAAGTACCTTGAGAGAGGGCATTATAAGACAATTCTAATAGATATTGGAGCGCTTCGAGAGAGGGTTTCAATTACAGGTGCTAGAACTCATAGTGTAGACATTTCATGATCTAAAATGAGAATCAAAGGTTATACAATGACATTCACTATCCTAGACATCCATTTTATAAAGTTTTCTAAAAATAGATTTTATCACTCTTACTAAGTTAAATTTTTATTCAGAAATTGATACACTCACTTCAAGTAGAGCCTTGATAAAATGAAGACAAGTATTAAATTGAGATTTAAGGTATTTTATAAATTCGATTTGTCCTTGAGGACGATATTTGGTCTCACCGATTAATACTAGTGCAAACCTGTACACTTGCAGGGTGAGCAACAATTTTTTGGCGTCGTTGCTGGAGACAAACAGTGTTAAATATCTTAAAACCAGTTGAACTTGGTCTAATCTTAGTCAAGGCAAATTTTATTTTATTTTTACCTTGTTGAAGTTCATTGAATACACTTGATCTTTTGTGTGTTTTCGGTGTTTTAGGCTTGCATGAGTAAACGTCCTTGCGATCCGCACGATCCAGATTTGCTAAAAACAATTCATTAGATTTGGTTGGAAGCTCAAGAACGAGTACCAACTATGGCTGAGAGTGGGTGTTCTGGAGTGGGGAACAACAGAGAGGGACAACATAGAGAAGCACCATTGAGAGACATCTTCAAACCAGTTTTGAATAACAACTATTTGGGCATAGCAAGAACACCAATAAATGCAAATAACTTTAAGTTGAAGCCTTCATTGATTACAATGGTGCAGCAGCAACAGTTTGGGGGACTTGGTATTGAAGACCCTATGGCTCATCTTAATTCGTTCATGGAGATTTGTGACACTGTCAAGATGAATGGAGTAACTAAAAACCAGCTTAAGCTGAGGCTTTTCCCTTTCTCTTTAAGGGATAAAGCTATGAGTTGGCTGCAAACTTTGCTTCCCGAGAGTATTACAACATGGGAAGAAATGGGTCAGCAATTTCTGCAAAAATCTTTCACACCAGCTAAAGTGCATCACTTGCGGGGTGAAATTAGTTCCTTCAAGCAATTTGATTTTGAATCATGAAGCTTGGGAAAGGTTAAAGGATCTATTGAAGCATTGTCCACAGCATGGATACTTCCCTTGGCTCCAGATTCAAATTTTTTATAGTGGACTTATGCCACCTACCAGGGCGTTGGTAGACTCAGCAGCTGGAGGTTCATTGATGGGATAATCCACCACGGATACTACGCAACTAATTGAAGATATGACAGCTAATGTGTATGGGTATGGTACTGAAAAAGGAACAACAAAAAGAGTGGGAATTCATGAAGTGGACGAGATTAGTGCTTTGCACGCTCAAATTGCTACTATGACTCACCGATTGAATTTGGTAGAAGAAAAGAGTAGTAGTGGACAGTTTCAAACTCAACAAATTCAACAAGTGCATTTTATTGCTGAAACTAGCAAGATGTCCTATCATAGAGAAGCTTCCATTGAGAAATGAATTCCATGAACAGATTCAGTGGATACCAAGGACCACCTGGGGGGGTATAATGTCCCAAAGTACTATCATCTTGGAGTGAGAAATCATTAGAATTTCTCATATGCAAATAGCAAGAACGCTCAATTACCACCCGAATTTGTGCCTCAACAGCCCTAGCAAGATAAAAACTCATCTTTGGAAGATAAGCTTGATGAAATGATGAATATGCACACAAGGTTCTTCAAGGAGTTAACAGGAAGGGTAGACAAAAATGACACTAGAGTTTTTGGAGTTGAGATCCAAATTGGAAATATGAATGCCACAGTTAAGAGTTTGGAAATGCAAGTGGGGCAGTTGCCATAGATAGTGTCAAACCAGTAGCAGAGTTCATTTTTAAGTGACAGTCAAGTGAATCCAAAAGAAAGTTGCAAAGCGGTGATTACTAGGAGTGGCAAAGAAGTAGCAAGCCCACCACATCCAAGTATACCATCTATGGAAGTTGAAGAAGTTGTTAGCTAAGAGGTGAATGTTCAAAAGCAACCAGCAGTTCAACATGAAGAACCTTCAAAATCAAAAGGGAAAGCTAAGGAGAATGCCATTTAAGAGGCTAAAGTCTTTGAATCTTCACCATTACCATTCCCTCCAAGGTTCCAAAAGAAGAAGATGGATGAACAATTTGCTAAATTTTTGGAAATGTTCAAGAGGATTCATATAAACATTCCATTTGCAGAAGCTTTGCAACAAATGCCTAACTATAAAAAGTTTATGAAGGAGATTATGTCTAAGAAAAGGAAGTTAGAGGATTTTGAAACAGTAAAGCTTACTAAAGAGTGTAGTGCTATCCTACAGAAGAAGCTTCCTCAAATGTTGAAAGATCTGGGCAGTTTTACTATACCATGCAACATTGGGTCTGAAATCTTTAAAAAGGCATTATGTGATTTTGGTGCAAACATTAATCTAATGCCTTTGTCAGTATGCAAGAGGTTGGAAATGTCAGAAATCAAGCCAACCACAATTACCTTTCAATTAGCAGACGGATTCTTGACATATCCAAAAGGTGTCATTGAGGATGTGTTGGTTAAGGTGGATAAGTTCATATTTCCAATGGACTTTGTGGTTCTAGACATGTAAGAGGATTGTGAAATACCACTCATCCTTGGAAGACCATTCTTGGCTATAGGGCATTCACTCATAGATGTCCACAAGGGAGAATTACCCTTAAGAGTGAATGAAGAAAAGGTCGTTTTCAATCTTTACAAGGCAATGAACTACCCTAATGTCTACATGAGTGTAAAAGGGTAGAAATTCTAAACTCTTGTATTGTTGAGGTAGTGGATGAATTTAGCTCTCAAGACGATTTGGTGGGATGTACCTCTCTTCATTGTCCTTTTCTCAATCTATTACTGAAGATGAGAAGTTAATCGTGTTAGCTTTAGAAGCATGCCCACCAGAACTTAGTAGTGTAGAAGCACAATTATTTGAAATTCATCAATTCGAAGATGTTCGAGAGACTTTTAGGGCAATTGAGCTGAAACTGCTTCTTGAGCATTTGAAGTATGCTTATGTGGATGCAACTTGATCATTTCCAGTTATTATTTCCTCTTTGCTGACCCCTACCCAACAAGAGAAGTTGCTGAAAGTGCTGAAAGACCACAAAACTGCTATAGGATGGACCATTGAAGATATCAAGGGGATAAGTCCAGCCATTTGTATGCATAAGATCTTAATGGAGGACTCACATAAGCCTACAATGGTGCACCAGTGAAGACTCAACCCTGTCATAAAAGATGTGGTAAAAAAAAGAAGTGATGAAGTGGTTGAATGTTGGAATTATTTACGCAATATCAGATTCGCCATGGGATAGTCCTATTCATGTGGTGCCCTAGAAAGGAGGAATTGCGATTATCACAAATGAGAAAGGAGAATCAATTGCTTCAAGGACAACAAGAGGATGGTGTGCGTGTATAGATTATTGAAAGTTGAACAAAGCTACCTGCAAGGATCACTTTCCTTCCCCGTTTGTGGATCAAATGTTGGATTGATTTGCTGGGTATGATTTTTATTGTTTCTTAGATGGGTACTAAGGGTACAATCAGATAGTCATGTCAAGCATGGGAAGATCAAGAGAAGACAACCTTCACTTGCCCGTATGGAACTTATGCATTTAAGAGGATGCCTTTTGGTTTGTGCAATGCACCAGCTACCTTTCAGAGATGTATGGTGGCAATCTTTGCAGACATGATTGAAGACATCATGGAGGTATTTATGGATGACTTTTCAGCATTTGGTGAAACATTTAAACAATGTTTGCTTCATCTAGAAAGAGTCATCTCTTGTTGTAAAGAAAAGAACCTAGTTCTTAATTAGGAAAAGTGTCATTTCAAGGTTCAAGAAGGTATTGTTTTAGGCTACAAAGTTTCTGTTAATGGCCTTGAACTGGACAAGGCAAAGATTCAAGCCATTGAAAAGTTGTTACCACCAACAATGGAAAAGGAGGAGTTTCTTGGGGCACACTGGTTTTTATTGCAGATTTATCAAGAACTTCTCTCAAATAACTCGACCATTGTGTCATTTGCTTGAAAAGGAAGCTGAGTTTAACTTCACAGTTGAACATTTGAAGCCTTCAACACACTTAAAAGAGCCCACTACAAGAAATCACACCTACAACAATGTGCAATATTCATTGTTGAACCCATACGACAACATTCATGGTGATGTTCTCGATCACGGTGTTGTTAAACAGCCGACTATTTTTAACAACAGTCACGAGCCTGTTGTCGTAAAGTGTTGTGTATCGATCTAACAGTGACGTTACAACAACATTCATTCGTTGTTAAATAATTCAATCTTTTAACACATATTCGACTACATTCACTATGCCTGTTGTTGTAGAGATGTTATAACAGTAGGTGTACGTTGTGGAAATCCTAACCTTTAACAACGGTCAGGTGCCTGTTGTTGTAATGTATTGTGTATCGTTTTAAAGCTAAGGTGTAACACCTCGACTCCCAAACCCCATCTTCTATGTCATTTGACGTTCTAATTTTCTTTGACCAATAATCTTGGGCTACCCAAGAGACGAGCTCGTGCCACATTTACTTCTTCTTAGACTCAAATCCATTAGGGTTCCTGTGTACATTGGTCTATGTACAAAATGACATTATAGTAAATAAGATTCTTCATTTATTCATTCAAAAATTCTGAGTACAATGATCTATTACAGTGAAAAATAAATTCAAAATTGAAATACATGATTTAGCTTGGGCCTATGTGCCCTACATTGAAATAAATAAAAAATTTCAATAGATAAACCTCCTCGTTAGCTGATTAATTCCCTGAGATATGAAAAATAGGGGGGTGAGCTAAAAAGCCCAGTGAATCATTCCATCTATTTAATTCATTATTTCAACCAAACAATGCAAGCATATCAAACACTTCCAGAGATTAAATCGATTCAAATAATATATTATTCCAGTTGTAGTTTAAAATGAACGGGATTAACCCCTGTGTTCCAGATCTAAGGAGAGAAATCAATTCTAAAACTCAAACCCTTCTCTGTGGAGTGGGATCACTCATGAAAACCCAGTCCACTCTGGTGCCAAACATGACAACCACTCAAAAAAAAAACTGGTAACACACATGGAGAATCCCAGTGTCGGTACATGGTTGAGATCTTTGTTTAATCTTAGTTATGTGTGCAATATCATAGTAAATAAACATTTCAGCAGTATAACATTTAAACAATAACTTTCGATTTCTTGTATTGAAGATCGTACAAGACGCAACTACAGAGCATACTCTCTTGGTCATAAACAACATATTGATGCATGATGAATATTAGCTCTAACAGTATAACATTCATATTGACTTTTGATTTCTAATTTAGAAGATCATGTAAGACGCGACTACAGAACATAATCTCTACATCATAAGCAACATAATAATTGAAAAGCATAAATACAAAGAACAAGAATAAAAATCAAGCTAACCAAATAAGCAAACATTATCTAAGTCAAAATAATAAATTAAAAGAAAGAAAAAAAACTAACCTTGAGATCGCTTCCTAAAATCTCTGTAGCACTTCGTTGCTACTACCTCGCGAACTATTTAGAATAGCTCAAGCAAGGAAGAACTAGGACTAAGGTTGCCAAGAAGGAGGAAAACTGAACAATCGTCTGCACGTTGTTATATCATGTATCTTACAACGAAAACTGAACATTGTCGTATGTGTCATTTTTTTTTAATTGTAAAAATATTTTGCTACAATATATATTTTATATATTTACCTGTATCTGTAAATTCATAATATAAAATTAACGTTATTAAATATTTGTCCTATTATTTCAAATGCCTCATTTAGCATATACAATCCATCAAACATATATAAAATCCATCAAATATGTATACAATCCATCAAACATATATATATATACAATCTATCTAACATATATACAATCCATCAAACATACATATATACAATCCATCAAACATACATAGATACAATCCATAAAAAAGTGTAATTATTATTTACAATAGTCTTATGTACTTTTTTGGCCAAGTAGCATCACTTAAGTAATGAATTTCTGATGTTGGTCTATATAAATCAACATCTTCATTCACTACCTTTACAACCCAAACTCTCCAACAATCAAAGCCTAGTGGGAGGCCATGAACTTTAGCCTTAGGATCTGTAGAAGAAATCTTTCTTATAGCTACAACTTCTTCGTCTCCTTCATTTTTAGGATGCCCATTCAACAATTCATATCTAGCATTCTCAGGAGGCAATTTTTCTTGGGTGAGCTTGCTACCTGTTGTGACTACATAAAACATAAACAAATTAAAGATAATATAAACATTATAAGAATAAAAGTTTATAATCAAAGTTGGGTTCAAAATATAGTTTACTTGTGGTTTTTGAGCTTTCAAATGTATCATATTGTAATAGCCCAACCCCTGTATCTTTAAGCAGTGTACATGATCACCATTCTCTTGATAGTGGACTTAACCAATGGCGGGTTAGGCCGGTGTTACTTTACAAGTGACACTCACTTGTTCTTTTCTTTTCAATATCTCGTGCCTTTGTATAAAAATTCAAGAATATAAATTTTTCACTTTAATAAAATCAAAGCAAATTAAAAGAGATAAAGAAATTTAAACTATTTTATTCATAATTAAAATTGAAAGTATTAAACTCTTAAAAAAAACTAATAGTTATAGCGGAAGACTTCAAAATACTTTTTAGTAGAAAAACATAAATACTTTGGGCAACATGCCCTAAAATTAAAAAAATATATATAATAAGGTACAAACTATCTAAGAACTATTCATATTCAACTACTCCATGGGTTTTATATTCCTGGAAAATAAGAAAGGAAGGAATGAGTACATAACCCATTGGATCTTTTTCGAACAACCATCCTTCATATTCAAACTCATAACACAATCATAATTCAAACACTTGTAATCATTAGGCTTTTCAATCAACAATTTGTTCAAGTTGAGTCTCAGACCAAAAGGGTTTTTAATCTCTTGATGCTCTTAACTAAGCACACAGGGCCCACTTGGCATCAACCCTTTAGTGGCACGTGTTGGCATTAACCCCTTACACATGGTGACCCACCAGGTAATGTGGTACACAACCGTCAAGTATTTAGGTCAGAAAATCATATGACCTAACTCATATGAAAAGAACATCTATAGTGTCGCCTTGACCACTATGAAGGTAAGTGGTTATTATCACCATCGTCGTAGATTGATTTTCATATCACGATCTCATAAAATAAACTTCAAAATATAAAATCAAACTAAAATTCAAAATCTACACAGTCAATTTATGAAACACTCATAAAGCATGCATCATACTTTAATTTAAAAGCATAAGCATGATACTAACATGGCATGGATGATATGATTGCTCAAACATGAATCAAAACTAAAATAATGAAATAAACATTTAAAATTCTAGAAATGGAATTGAAAATCTTTGATTTCAGTGAACAACACACAAACAATGAGCATGCCATGAATTTAAATAAGAATAGAAGGGTGTTCTAGAAATCACTTCCGCCTTGTGACGCTTTCTTCAGAAATTTCGGCAGCAATTCCCCCACGTACTAATGCCAATGAAGATCGCCCAACTTAATTCCCCAATTCGAGATAAGAACTTCTCACACACAAGTAAGAGGAAGGAAAGATGGGAAAAGGTGCCAAGAAGAAAGCTTAGAAAATAAGAGGCAATTTCAACTCTTATTTTTGGAATAAGAAAATTGAGAGCGTAGGGGGGTTTATATAGGTTTTCAAAGGAAAAAAAATAGAAACTTTTGAATTTTTCTTGGAGTAAAACACACTAATTCTCTTTAATTTCGTATTTTCTAATTTTAAGAATAAAATGAGTATTTTTCAAATTTTTTTGGATTTTAGAAACCTTTTTTTGGATTTTTTTCTGAATTTTTCGTGATTTTTTAGTAATTTTCATTTTTAATTTCTGAGCTTTCGATCTGAGCCATCGAATTGATCTCCGATCGATCAACGAAATCGGAGCCTCGAATCTCAGCGCTTGGATCATCCTCGAGTTTCGCACACGAATCTTGTTCATGATTAATGAAAATGTTTCAGATCTTCAGATCGTCCTCGAGTGCAGCACCTCCATTCGCCATCAACGAAAATGCCTCAGCTCGTCGAATCGTCCTCGAGTATAACACCGGATCTTCGTTTGCGATCAACGAAAAGCGTCTAGACTGTTGGATGGACCTCGAGTGTTGTGTGCGGATCTCAGTTCATGATCAACGAAATGCGTATGGACCGTTGGATGGACCTCGAATTTCATACGCGGATATCAGTTCACAATCAACAAATCTTGCCTACAGTTGGATCGTCCTTGAGTGTGGTGTGCGGATCTTCGGGCCGTTGGATTTTGATGATCTGGTGCACCCAAGCATTGGTACGGTTTTAATCTCGTTCGTTGGATTGGCCAGACCAATCGTAGACTCTTGGATGTGTTTTAAGTTTTTGTTTTATTTTTGGCTGAATTTCTTGTTTTATTTTCGAATTTTTGCCAAATCTTGATCCCAATTGACTTTCAAATCTTGTTTTCATAAAAAATTGTACATATCCTTGTATTTTTGGATATGATATCCCATAATATACATTATATTCATATAGTTTCTTCCAAAAATTCATTAAATTGATTTTATTCCTTATTTGGCTAAATTGGAAATTTTTCATTGTCAATTCCATATAATTTTCTAAGTAAAAATTCAAATTTCATATGAACTTTTCGAGATATTACACAGATTCATATCTCTTGCACTTGGGCTTTGAAGCTGTTAAACCATATTATAAAATATATTTCACTATATAAATTTAAGTAATAAATTAAGCTACAAAGAAAATTTTAGCCTAGTTGTCACCTGTTGAGATTGCATTAAGAACATGGTAGTCAATGCTTCAACTCTTTCCTCTAGTGTATCCATTTTCTTTGATTTTGCTTCAAGAGTATTTATCTTTTCTGCTTGATCTTGAATTATATTCTCTAAGACCTTTACTTTTCCATTACTTTGAATTTGAGCATCAACCTTTGAAGGTGTTGCCCCAAATTTAAGACCTCAAACTCACCCACAACGCTCAGGTCCCAATACTTTAGTAATGACATCCTCTCTTAAGTTATCCCTCTCGACTGAATTGGTGGTAGATTGACTAATGTCATTAATCTTTTCCTGCATTCACATAAAAATAAGTAAATTAACTTGATAACTTTCTATTGTTATATAATTTCAATATATATAACTACATATCATTTTCTTTAATGATTTGCTTACAATTGCTTCTTGTATTGCTTCATTTAAAGCCTCACCATTCTTTCTCAAATGACCCTTTATCCATACATCTACTCTTGTAACTTAATCTAAATTTTCATTGGCCTCTTTCTAAAATATGGAAAATAGTAACATTTACAACATATATGTTTATGTAAAAATACAAAGAGGAAAAATAAAATGAAGTACGTACCAAGACCATTACCAATTTATGCTCCAAACAAGCATAGCCCGTCCTACTCATTGTGTGCAATAGTTTTTGACTATTCCTCATTTCACTTAACTTTTTGCTTGTTGCCTAATAAAATGAATATATTATTAATAATGAAAAAGAAGAGATGGTTCAAATTTAAAGGATCTATATAAGAAACACACAACAAACCTAAAACTATTCGGATAATGTTTCTTCAACAAAAGTATTCCACTCTTTAGGAGACATCACATTGCTAGGCTTAAGATATTTGTCTGCAAAGTTTCTATCTTTTTTTTTTCATTGCTTCTCTAATTGTAGTAGAAACTTTGAACTTGTATTGCCTCCAGCTGTGTCTCATCTTTTGCAATATCATAGCCTTATTAGACTTGTCAACTACAAATCTTGTCTGATATGCATGATAAAAAGGATAAATTAAAAGAATTTCTACAAATAAAGTATTAGAATCTCTTAAGAATAAATAATTCAATTATACACATATTTCAATTAACCTCCAAAGTTGTTCTTTAATTTCTAGAGCCACGTGATGCCAATCTTTAATTACTATAGGCACGTGCTCTCGCACAATTACACCAATGTAAGATGATAGCTTCTCAGAATTAGTTGACATTGGCTGCCCTCTTTCATTGAACTCAACTTCCATTCTAGGAGTATGTCCCAAAACCAAACCCATCCTAGTAGGTCCACGCTTCTTTGTTGTTGTGCTAGCAGTCTCTGTTGCTTTTGTATTACTTTCTGTTTTAGGTGATGATCTTGGTGAGTTGGAGTCCTCCTTAGATAGTCTTACACCTTCATTTTCAGAATGATTCATTGCAGCCAATATGGCTGTCTATTGCTTCTTAGCTCTCTTCTTAGCTTGTTTAGAGGATTTGAAAAAAAATGCATTTATATATATATATATAATTATTTGTCTTATAATATTCACATGAACTTGACCAAAAATGCATCATTATGAATATCACTGAAAATAAAATACTTACTTCACCAGCTTCTAAAGTTTTCTATTTTGTCATAGTGGCTATGGAAGATATAAAATGTCTGTTGATACAAAATGCAAAGGAATTAACTAATTACGTTATATGAAAAAATAGCTATCACATAATTAAAAAGTAGGATTTTATACACAATCCAAGCATATAAACTTAGACAGAAATTCAAGAACAACCAAAAAAGAAAATAATAATAATAATAATAGAAGAACAACAACAGTTACCAAACCCACAAAGAAGACCAATAGTTATAAGCAAAGATTTCGTTCCCAAATGCAGAAGCAGATATTTCGTTCCCAACTACCCAAAGAAGAAGAACAACAACAAATGAAGATTAATAGAAGAAAGATAAACAAAGAAGATAGATGAACTAAAATGCACAAAGAAGAAGACCAACCGTTACAAGGAAAGATTTTGTTTACAAATGCAGAAGCAGATATTTCATTCCCAACTACCTAAAGAGGGACAACAACAACAAATGAAGATTAACAAAAGAAAGACAAACAAAGAAGATCGATGAACTGAAATGCACAAAGAAGAAGACCAACCGTTATAAGCAAAAAATGTGTTCCCAAATGCAGAAGCAGATATTTTATTCCCAAATACCTAAAGAAGAACAACAAGAAGATTAACAGAAGAAAAATGAGCAGTAAAAATCAAAGAACTTAAATGCACAAAGAAGACGATCGAATAACAGTGACTTTGAAGAAGATGAGAATTCCCGCATGATTTTTTTAGAGCAAGAACTGGCTTTTGTTTCTTTTTATATTTCTTTGTAGTATAATGTGAGAATAATGTATGAATAATGTGAGTATAACGATTTTTCGGCTGTTGATACAAAAATGCGGGGTTAACATGTGAATAATGCAGGGATAACATGTGAATAAAATACGATACAACGTATACATAACATATGAATAATTATGGAATAATGCAAGTAATGGTAGAGGTATAACATACTAAGCAACGGATAAATACTTTAAGAATGGTATAATACAAGAATAATAACTGAATCATAAGGGTATAAAATTATTCAATTGTTTTGGTAAAAAAAATATGGGGATAACATGTAAATAATGCAAGGATAATATATGAATAAAGTTTGGTATAAAGTACGTATAATATATGAATACTTATGAAATAATGTGAGTCATAGTATAATGCAAGAATAATATCTGAATAGTGCGAGTATTAAAATTATTCGATTGTTAATATAAAAATGCAGTATAACTTATGCATACATACCATTAGTTATGGAATAATGCCAATAATGGTAGAGGTATAACATACCAAGCAACGGATAATGCGTTAATAATGGTATAATGCAAGAATAATAACTGAATAATACGAATATAAAATTGTTCGGTTGTTTTGGTAAAAAATGTGGGGATAATATGTGAATAATGCAAGGATAACATGTGAATAAAATTCGATTTTAAAGTATGTATAACATATGAATGATCATGAAATAATGCGAGTAATGGTATAATGCAAGAATAATATCTGAATAATGCGAGTATAAAAATTATTCAATTGTTGATATAAAAATGTTGTATAACGGATGCATAACATATGAATAATTATAGAATAACGCCAATCGTGGTAGGGGTATAACATACAAAGCAACAGATAATGCATCAATACTGGTATAATGCAAGAATAATAACTAAATAAGACGGGTATAAAATTGTTCGGTTGTTTTGGTAAAAAAATGTAGGGATAACATGTGAATAATACAAGGATAACATGTGAATAAAATTTGGTGTAAAGTATGTATAACATATGAATAATCATGAAATAATGCAAGTAATAGTATAATGCAAGATAATATCTGAATAGTGTGAGTATAAAAATTGTTTGATTGTTGATATAAAAATGCGGTATCTAACACCCTAGCCTCAGGTTCAGACTCCCTGGAATGGAGATTATTGGGTTACCATCTCCTGACGACCAGAATGCTACCTTTGCTACCAATTTTGCTATCTCTCTTAAACAAAATAAATGAAAAATCGTCAAAATAGTGAGCCAACAAGTTCAACAAAATTTCCCACAAGTAATATATTGTCAAAACATGAAAACACAGTCCATCGATAAATATAACATCAAAACATGAAAATATAGTTCAATTACATTAGCGATGTTATACAAAAGAAGAACAAGTATTCTGTTTCCAAAATTACATCCAAGTCCTTTTAACATAACGTTTCAAAACAAATTTTTAAACCCATCCTTGAATGTCTCCACTATCAAAAAGTAGTCACTGTACAATGGACTTATGAAAACCTGGAAATAGAGTGATAGGGTGAGCTCGAAAGCCCAATGAGTCAATCTTATACATCTCTAGCATTATACAAGATCAAACTCAAAACATACACACACACTTACACACATTAAGCATTTCACACATTAAATTGTTTGTTGTAACCTAAACCGGAAGAGTTTGTTAGACTCCCAATATTCCTTTTGTGATCCAGGATGGATAATGAATGCATGCGATTTGGCTAGAAACAAGAAATCAAGAACATCAACATTCAAAGATAAGTAACGCTCTGTAGCCTATTACTTATCCCCATGCACGCCCTGTGGCCTATACATGTGAATCACAGTCTAAGGAACAATAATACTATGCAGCCAATTATTATGGTAACGCTATGCAGCCTGTTACCAAATCCCAAAGACAAATCAAGTGTCGAGCAAAATCTAAGGAAAGGAACATTGTGCGACCTATTCCTTTTTATTCCCAAGATGTCACAGTCAAAAGTAAGGAACGCTATGCAGCCAATTCTTTATGATTCCCAAGACAATGAAATTTACTATCGACACTAAGGGTCAAGAATATTTACGACGCTCTGTAGCCTGTCGTACCGATGTGTGGGATTCTTATTTAGCCATTAATCTTAATTCCGTGAAGCAATCATGCATTCAAGCCCAAACCATTCAATCAACATGATATCAGAAATAAATAAATGAAATATCACATGAGCGGTAAATCTTAATAGAAATCATGTATAACGATAAACCATTCAGCACTTCAACAATTGCAAACAAACCATTCAATTCCACTAATATCAACATTCACATAATATAAATCCTATACTAGCAACGATCATGTCTCAAGCATGATTCCTACATAATAATAAAAAGTAAGGATATCCCTCTCACCTAAGTATTTCGGGATTCCTTTCAACTCTCTTATCGCAATAGATTGTCTTTAAAAAGCACTCACTTGACAGTTACTCCACCAAAACTTCAATTGACCTCACTTCCTTTCACAGAGACCATGCTACCAGATTTCAGTTCTTTAGGCACCAATAAATCTGAGATTCCATAAAAACAACAGTAAAATTCAATATTCAATTGATTTAGGACTTCATATAAGGAAATGATTCAAATTTACTTCAGCTAACGGGGTTCTCTCATAACATAATTCCTTCATTCACCCTTACAACTAGAGTATTTGAATCTTTAGATTTTTAAGCAAACAGTAAGTGAGAGAGTAATTTAATAGAGGGACTCAGATTCTTACCTTAAATCTTTAATTTCTGGTTCACCTTACTTCAAAGTACTTCTCCTAGCTTTCAAAGTCATTTCTCCCTCATCTGGAATGAATTGGAAGTGAAAATAACGAGTTTAAGTCAGCCATTCAATTTATATATCACGCACGGACCGCGGTCAGCAATTAAGGACCTCGGTCGGTGATTAATTTCTCTCGAAATTTCTAGTTTTCTTGACTGCGGACCGCGGTCGGTAGAATGAGCCCATTATTCTTAAGGGGTTTCTCAACTGCAGACCGCGGTCGGCCATTTACCAACCGCGGTCGGCTGAATGAACCCACTATTCTTAAGTGGTTTTCCTATTTTCGCCGACGAACCACAATCTTTTGAACCTCTTTCCTATTTTTCATTATTTTTGAGTTTCTAAGCCATAAAAATGAGTTTATGTGATTTTATTTTCATTTAATACATACATGGACATTCAAAACATATTTTCTTTTAAAACTTTCCTATTTAATTGAAATTCTTAAATTAATTATCGATGTGGACGGGTTAAAATGTTTTGGGTTATTACACGATATAACGTATGCATAACATATGAATAATTATGAAATAGTGCTAGTAATGGTAGAGGTATGTCAGGACCCCTTCCCTAGGATGAAGGACGAATTAATTGGCACAGTGTCCCAACAAGCCTGCCCGCAAGCTGAGCTTGCCAAGACACTATTAAGCCTCAACATACAACAACACATCACACATTTCTAGAGTAATCATAAGGAATGCAGAAGAGATTTAACATACGAACACCAAGAAAACTTGATATTTATCCAAAATGGGTCATTACAACATGTGTAGCAATGGGAGTGACTATCCATTATATGCAAGCTTTCCTCACTCCTATACATGGTCCTACCTCTCAAAACACAAAACAAAAAGAAATACGAAGAAAACCTACCAATAAGAGTAAGAGAGTGTAGCCTTACGCGATAACTACTCCCTTGCCCTTATGCGTTGCGGAAGAACCTGAAAAGTTAGAGTAGTGAGCCTAATTGTCCACGGCGACTCAGTGAGTAATGTAGTCTAATTCAAACTTAAAATAAGTATTCCATAATTAAAACATGTGCCATGAATGCATGAGCAATAGCATTATGCAAGTGAATGCAACAGTAAACATAATTTAAATTTATAATGCAGTCGTGCACCTCCATTCAAAAACAGTTAAATAATGAAAAACATTCGCCGAGGATCGCAACCTCTCTGAGGTGATTAAAAATCACTCGAGCGGGTTACAGACAGTTAGGCGCATCGTGTCGACTTTGATTAGGTCTTATTGCCGTTGCCATCATCGTAACGACCAACTAGGACTTATTGTCGTCGACTTATAGTGATGGCCCGATTAGTTCTTATTGTCGTTGCCATCATCGTAGGCCCATAGAACCCCTGGGCGGGCACTCTGTGCTAGGTGGTCACCTCTCGGGGTTGTATGAGAGAACGACACAACTCATTCTAACCCTGTACTCTCGGACCTCGAGACTCGGTGCACTTTTCATTTAAAACTTATTTAAAAGGATGCAGATTTAGCACAATATGTAATCTCATTTTCATAATGCACAAAATAACAAGCTCTAAGAAATGAGTTAGAAAACACTACTCATAGGGATGCTCCACTCCCGGCGCTCCTATCGCGACCAGTCGCATCCCAATAGCACTGGGTCCTGCGAAATCGACGGAACTTCTTAACATTAATATGAGACTTGGCTCACTCTAATTTTACATCGTTGGTTAATCAATTACTTGACCTAGTCAAGGATAGTCCCC
This sequence comes from Tinospora cordifolia, assembly GCA_030144865.1. Classification (NCBI taxonomy): domain Eukaryota; kingdom Viridiplantae; phylum Streptophyta; class Magnoliopsida; order Ranunculales; family Menispermaceae; genus Tinospora; species Tinospora cordifolia. Next base: position 21,394 of record JAJIYU010003724.1, read on the forward strand.
AATGTTCGTTCACCTTGCCTTAGTTACTAAGTCAATTTGATTGACCTCGGTCAATCCTTGTCAACCCTAGTCAACTTATTATTTGCTGACCTAGCTGGTCAACAGAATCACACAGGGTCAATTCTAGTCTTCATGGGGTCAATTGGCCTAAAAAGGGTCAATATTCCCAATTCCCATCACTTAGGCATAACCTTAGCCTATGGCCCTATCTGCGCAACCATGTTTTCGATTTTTTTGCAGGCAATCTGTTCATCGAATTTAGTCCAAACTTTTCAAAATTGTTCTAGACTTCCTAAAGTTTTTCGAAAATTTCAAATCACAATTTTTGGACCTTATTTACTAGGGCTTCTAAGCACGATAACAGAAACTGCGCAGATCCCGTATCCCGTGTGACAGGTAGTAACTGTTTGCCTTAGTTGACCTAGCTACACACAAATTTCAGCTCAATCTACCTAGTTTGGTTAGTAAATTTTATCTCAGAAATTTTGGCCAGATTGCAGGAAATTTCTGGGTTCATAGATTCCACTATCTTTCTAGTGTTCCTTTCCCTCATTAAATCACAATTCTTTGGGTTGTTTCTTGTGTCTACATACAGTTTACAGGTCATAACACATCCATTAATCACAAACACTTCGAGTCAGTAACATGCAACATCAAAAGCATGTCCATCATTCCATCAATATTCTACTATATTTTAAAGAACTCAAGAAATCTATTCTAGCACCCTACAATCATGGCACATTTGCATGTATAACAAAACACATCCACAAGAGTTCAAGGTCAAGTCTTTATACCTTTTTGGAACCTCTAGTATGGGATCTACAATGCCTCTAGTTCCAACCCGAAAGGGTGCCTTTAGGTTTCCCAAATATAGCTCTTATTCTGGTCTCAAACTGTTTCTATCGACACTGTTGCAACAGTATGTCTAACAGTTAGCGATAGTGACTTATAAAACACATCAAACATTTCAATTTCTTGTTCCTACCACCTGGACACTTGAATATTCATGATAAGGAGTAGAATGATGGATTTTTACCTCAGGGACGTGCTTGGAGTGGTTCAAGAATGAGCTTTACCAAGGTTGCTCCAACTGTCTCTGTCACACAGTTGTGATAGTGAGTAAGTAATCAACTTCAAGGGTTATAAAATCATGTACAAGGCCATATTTCTCATTCTCTAGCTCTTGGAGGTGGAAGTACATACGAAAATGAGGGTAGTGAACCATTTTACCTTCAAAAAAGAATTAGAAATGGCCAAGGTCCAAGGTTCCAAAGGTGGTTCCAGCACACACTTTCTGGTTTTTCTGGGTTTAAACAGTGTGGACAACCCTCTTTTTGATGATTTCTGCTTCAAATAGCTCCAAGACTGGGCAAACTACTTGTGGAACCTTGTAGGTGGTGGTGGAACAAGCTTCAAATCAAGCTATAGTTTGCAGGATTTGGTTGAGAATTGAAGAAGTTCTAAGCTTGGAAAGTTGGTTACAAAATCTAGAATTTTCGGACTTTGAGCTCAAAGAAGCCATTTTGTAGCATGGGGATTCTTGCTTGGCAAAGACGTGGATGACATGTGGCTTCCAGGTGGCACTCAATATCACATGTTGGATGCCTAGTTGGCAGCCTTCATTGGCCAAAATGGAGGCCATGAAGTCATGGCCAAAACCATGGATTTAAATACTATGGGTTCCCATGGTTTGGTAGTTGAAAAAATGCCAAAAATCCCCAAAAACTAGCCAAAATTTGGAAAAAAAAATCAAAAAATCCAGCGCAAAAAGACAAAAAAGGAGGGCTGGACCCTTTCTAGTGGGCGTGTGGGCCGGACCATGTGCTTGGCTCGAGCGCTAGGGGCCCGCCTGTGCGAGCCGGGCACTCAGCCCATTGGGGCCTGGGCTGACCCAGGCCCAGCCCAGGTCCCATTCATCTTTTTTTTATGTTTTTCCTTTTCTTTATTATATACATATACCAATATATATGTATTATATACCAAAATTTCACATTTTTTTTCTAAATTATTAAAAATTGTCTAATTCATCATTTTCCATCAAAATGCTAATATTATACACCATTTCATCATTTATTTAATGATTTTCTCAAAAAATTGAATAATTTTCTCAAAAATCATATTTTTTTCCCCAAAAATTACATTTATCATTCTAAAAATTCGATAATTGTTCCAAAAATTCATAAATCAATCCTATGAATTATTTTTCTCGAGAAAACACATTTCATTTTTCTAATATTTTCATGTGTTTTCTCATTAAAATTGTATTTTCTCAAATTATTTTTATTTTCTTTAATAATTAATTCGAAATTAGGAAAAGTTGAAAAAAAATTTGTATTTTCTCATTAAAATTTTAAAAAATACATGGACTACATAAATTTCGGATCCGTTAATCTGATGTCAAAAAATATGGGTCGTCATAAGGTATAACATACAAAGCAATGGATAATGTGTCAATAATGGTATAATACAAGAATAATAAGTGAATAATACGTATATAAAATATTTTTGGTGGTGTTGGTAAAAAATGCGGGGATAACATGTGAAGAAAATCTGGTTTAACGTATGTATAACATATGAATGATCAATGAATAATGTGAGTAATGGTAGAATGTTGGTATAAAATAGCAAGCGATGGATAATGCATGAATAATGGTATAATGCAACCCATTATTAACCATAATAATAATATATGGTTTATTATTATTATTATTATTATTATTATTATTATTATTGTTATTATTATTATTATTATTATTATTATTATTATTATTAATGTATATATAGTTAGTGAAATTATGTAAAAATTCCACATTTTAAACGTATTCTATCATATTTTATTAAAATAAATACAAAGATTTTTTTCTGTAATAATGTCAAATGATCTTGTTTTGTTAAACTTTCTCAAATAACAATTAAAAATAAGTAAAATAATATAAAAACATTCTTTCAATACATTTAATTTATTTATCTATGCTCTTATAATAGGAACTTTTTATATTAAAGCGAATTTTATACTTAAATTTGATTTTTTGACTTTAGTCAATTTATTTATTAAAAATTTAGTTTTATCATTAAAAATTAATAATTTAGTACTTTTACTTCATATAGCAAATACATACATATATTTGCTATTTTATACCAAATATATGTATACATATTTGGGTATCAGTTAACCCAAATACACACACACACACACACACACACACACACACACACACACACATATATATGTGCGCATCATTCGTTTATCCCCACATTATTATAAAATTTTTCTCACATTATACCACTATTCATGCAAATTATACATGAATTATTCTTTTGTTATACTCACGTTATTCAGTCAAAATTAAAGTATATATATATGCACACATTATTCGTTTATCCTCGCATTATTCGTCCCGAATTTTTTTACCAAACGACTGAACAATTCTTATACATGAATTATTTATATATTATCCTTACATTATACCACTATTCATGCAAATTTTTTCGTTATTCAAATATTATACATGTATTATTTTTATGTTATACCCGTATTATTGATTCAGAATTATCGAATATTATATATATATATATATATATATATATATATATATATATGTTTGTATGTGTGTATGTATTGTATGTATGTTTAGTAAAACCTGGCTTTTCTTAAAGAATAACTTATCGTAATTTTTAAATTGATTCCAAAATATCAATATGTTGATTAGTAGAATGTTGATCTTTTTCTATATATATATACTAATACTGGAGAAATTAGAGTTTGTTAATTAATTGAAATAGATATCCCTACTACATCAATAAAAAGTTTTAAAAAATAGAAGGGAAGAAAAACAAAAGGCTCTTCATTTTTTTAATAAAATTTCTAAGTTAAAATTATTTCTCTTTTTAATTTTAAAAGATATGAATTGAATTTGCCATTGATGGGTGCACACATGTTTCTTCTTTTTTATTAGCTAAAGTTTTTTTTTTTTTCTTCTTAACGTGGACGATATAATCAATATTAACATTATTATTTTGCTCTTTCCTCAATTTTTACATTAAAGTACTTAAAAATCCTTTGTTCATAATTATAAGAAAAATAAAATACAGTAGAATATTAGACTTATGAAAGTCAAAAAATTATTTAAAAAAGTTAATGTATAATAGCCTTTTCTTTTGGTGATGTCAATGTAAAAGATAATTGACAAAAAAAAAAAAAAAGTTTAACTCGTAATACTTTTAAAGTGGAGAAGTGAGAATTATTGAAATTTTCCTTGTGAATTATTAAATTATTATATAGATTAACTTTATATGTAATTAAGGAGTTTTAACTGCTAAAATATAGTCAAAGCAATGCTAATAATGTGAACACAATGACTAAAACATAAAGTTTCAATGAAGAACATACAAACTAACTATCAATGGCCCTATTCCCAATTCTTATAATGTATTTATATTCAATTATAGATATATCATTTATGATCAATTAAAACAACTATTTTTTTATCCATCAGGTTTCAAACATTGTCTGCCTTCATGAACGTTAGATTTTCTTTAGGAATAATTATTCTCTAAGATAGTTTTACTTCTATATACCTTAACTCCAAAATGAATAATAAAAAACATTTTTTAATAAAAAAAGAATAATAAAAAAATATATATATATTTATTTATTTATTTATTTTCTTTTTAACGGTGACATTTACTGTGTGAATCGCCATTTGGAGACACGCAGGTAGGCTTAAAGCTAAAGGAGGTAAGTCCCACGACAGGCGGGCAAAGGTCCAGAAACAAACGAGCAAAGCCCGGTAACCAAG
>JAJIYU010003725.1:0-26460 GCA_030144865.1 Tinospora cordifolia
AAAAACTTTTGTACATTAGGCGATTCAAACAATTTCTTGTTTTGGTTGACATTCGGACCGAAAGAGTTTAATCTCTGTGTTCCACATCGTGGGGAGAGAGAATCACTCTTGAAAACTCAAACCCCCTATCTATTTATCAAGTGAGATCACTTTTTGGAATCCCAGTTCAAAATCATCAATCAAACAAAAAGAAACCGGCAAGCCGGGTTAGGGGGTGGAACACACACGATGACGTCTGTCCCCGCGCCTATCATCGCACCGGTACGTGGATTGAGTCATTATTTAATCTTTTCTTAGTGATAAAACACACAATATCAGATTAAACCATTGACATAACATGTACCGGCGCCTATCATCGCACGATAGTTTAATCCGATATTGTGTGTTTTATCACTAAGAAAAGATTAAATAATGACTCAATCCACGTACCGGCGTGATGATAGGCACAGGGACAGATGTCATTGTGTGTGTTCTACCCCCCGACCCGGCTTGCAAATGGTAGTAGATGAGGAATGAACTAGGTACTTAAGCCTCAGGCCCTAGGTTCGAATCTCTGCGGAGGCGAAGGAAACCCCCTAGGGGAGGGGACAGTACCTAGTGAGTCACAGCCGCCACGCGATGCGCCATGTGGCCGCCATGCTGCGTAGGTTCGGTGGGACCGGTGGGCCCGGTGGGGTGTGACATATTAATTTATAATTACATAAATTATTATCTGAAAATGAAATATGAAATAAATAAAAATATATGAAAATGGAAAATGTAGATTATTTAATTATTGGCATTAAAGATATTAAAGAAATAGAAAAATATCTAATAAATACAATATTAAATAATTAGAAAGGGGAAAATACTAGTAAGACCATAAAATAGAATGATTTGTGCAATAAAACCAAGTTTTCATTAATTAGAAAGTGTCCAATTGGCAATTTTTGGATAATAACAACATTAAAAATCAAATTTGGTAATTAAGCATCCAATGGCCAGAAACACATCATCCGCACGATCTAACATCTCACAGTCACGATCAAAGCCCAAAACAACGCCCAAGAGCTTCGGATTAGCATGATCCAACGGCGACGATCGATCCACCAAATCCAACAGCTCATAAACAAGGCGAATTTAGAAATTGCAAAAATACAATGCTCGAGGACGATCTGATGGCCTAGATTTGAGACATCTCTGATCGATCGCTAACCAATGCATTACACGAGGTTCATCAGACGATCCAGATTGAAGGCGCATTCGTTAATCGCGAACGTACAATGATCGAGGCAGATCGGATGGCCTAGGATAGTTTCATTGATCACGATTGCGAACCACACAACAATCTGTAGGAGTGGGGTTCATCTTAGTATGAATTGCACACAATTGGGTATAATCTTCGTGTTGTGACTACTGAGGGTATAATACTAATGCTCTAGTAGGACAATATTGAGCTAAGTGTCCTTTTTGATTACAAGTATAACACAACCCTAATCTCTTGGCCTGCTGCTTCTGCTCACTACTCATCTGTCCTGGCCTAGTCTGCAGAGACTGCTGCTTGGTAATTGTTTGATAATCCCTAGCGCGAACGCCTTGAGGTTGTTGACTTTGTTGTCTATGTTGTTTCCTTTGGGGACATCCTGCAATCTACTCCGGCTGTGCTATCTTGTGCTTAGCTTTTAATGCTTGTTCCTGTTCTAGATCATTATCTATCCTTTGTGCTCTCATCACTGTGTCCCTCACATTGGTCAGCCTTAGTGGAGTAATAGCTTTCTTGATTTCCACATTCAGACCCTCTATAAATTTTTCAGTCTTCAATTGTTCATCTCTCACAAATTCTAGAATATACTTAGATAACTCAGTGAATTTCTATTCGTATTCTAAAATTGTCATCGTTGTCTGCTTCAATTTAATGAAATCTAATTGTAATTGCTTTGTCCTCTCTGTAGGGAAAAATGTATCATAGATTAAGGTTTCAAACTCATCCCATGTTAAACTTGAGTAATCAATAACAAGGTTATTCTCAATCACCTTCCACCAATCATACGCCGATCCCACCAATTGGTGCGCTACTAACGCCACCCTCCTAGGTCCAGTTACTCCCATAGCATTTAGGCACTGATTCATTTCAGTAAGTCACCCTTTTGCTGCAAAGGGATCAGTCATACCTTCAAAAGTACTAGGTCGCAGCTTTTGAAATTCAATCAGCAAATCTCATTGCTCCTTGTCATAAATAACTAATATACCCCATGGCACTATTTCTATAGGTCTATCCATCTAATGAGTCTGAGGTCGTACCTGTATCTGAGGCTCTGGTTATACTGGTGATTGCACCTATGTTTGAGTAAGTACTAATAGTTGTGGCGACACGGATGGCTGCAGAATTCTCACTACCTGCTCCCCCAGTCCTAGAGTAATTTCTAATCTCACTCTTTGAGAAATCTCTACTGTCAATTCCGGGGTTACCAAAGTCTTCACAGACGCTACAATCCCTTATGTATTCTCACCATCAAGTACTAGTTCATCTCTCTCCTCTTCTTTGACCATATTTTTCCTAGGTCAACCCTTTCTCCTTGGCATAATCTACAAGTCAAAAATTTGCCTCAGTATTCAAATGACTATTATATTGAATTAAAGTTATTTTTTAATACTCTAACTTATCTTATTGGTCACTACTTCCTACCCAGTTATTGCCTTTCGCATTTATCGTGCTACTATGACTATAGGTACATTGTTTCTAAGTTCTTGCTTTATTTAAGTTGTCTAGGGGTTTATGCTTCTAAGTCGGTAGCATTTTGTCTATTTACGGTATAGAAGTTTGGGTTATAATACTCAAAAATCAAACTACATAGATAGCAAACAATCACCCAACAAACAAGCAAACAATTCACGCCAACATAATGTAACCCCAAGCTTCCACCTGTGCTTCCAGGTCCGTGTGCCCTATCCCACACTCTTCCTTTCACACAGACTTCTACCCAGAATTACATTACACCCAAACAATGGCGTAAGTGTCTTGATATCCATAACTGCAAATGTCCCATTATGTTTAACCGGATCCTTTAGTTAAACATAGCGTGACAGTGCACCCACATACATGTTTTAAGGCTAACGCAAGACCCACCATACTATACTGCCCCATCCCAGTACAATATAGTGCGTACAAGTTAAGCCAAAGAAATCATCACTCATCAAACATGGTTCATCATTCTCTGAATTTTGGATTCCTCTATACTCCCAAATCCCTATGCACCCCATCCTACATAGAAACCATAGATACAGGCTCCTCTCAAACTCGGGTCCTGACCAAACAAGTGTGCGTTCATTATCGATCTCTAACCTATTTCCTAAAAGCATTTAGTTTATTTATGATCCACTGTACTCCTGACACGGCACTTGGTCTCTACTTAGACCTAGGGTCTCATTAGTTCACTCGGCTAGTATATCCTTTGGTAGGGTTGTCAAGTTTGACTTCATAAAACTTCTATGTGACACCCTCGTATCAAGTTCTGGACCTTTTCTACGTAGGCATCAACCCTCAAGGACGTCTTTCCAAAGTAGAAGTCAAACTGTTAGGAATTTCTACCCCGTACAGACATCAAACTCTGAAGGATGCTTGCCAGTACTCAAATCACACCTGTGACTATGAACTCAGGCACGTGAACACCACCCTAGTTGACACCTAACCATTTTTTTATGCAATTATTTCTCATGATACCATCCATTTCAAGTACTGTCATCTTAGACCTTTCAGAATAATAATGAAACCTTCTTGGACCTTTAATCGACATAAAGGTCAACCCTCTGGTACATACTTCCGAAGAAGAAGATCTAACAAGATCAGTCCTTCAGGGACCTTTATCAAGAAAGAAGGTCAACTATCAGCGATCACTACCTCTATTTCGGTCACATCAATAACAATACTTAAATATGTAGGCATCATCGAGTGCCTTTCAAAATTAAGTTCGAAACCCCTTTCTAGTGAAAAACCAAATCCTATCTATTTCATTAAATCCTTTGTCGAAGAAATCAAATCAAACAAAAAATTTATTTTGCAGTGAAAATCAAATCCAGTGAAAATCTCCAATTCAGTAAAAATCAGATTTGGTGAACTCAAGTTTTGCCCAATGTATCATAATACTAGGCTCTAATACCATATTTGTACCACCCAGACTCCCAATTGGACATCGCCCATTGAGAATCGGAATGTTATTCAAAATTTTCTTTCTATCAAAATCATTTTCTTTCAATTTCACATTTTGATAAATAGTTTTCATAGAAATACATTTCTCATAAAACAAAAGATCAAAATAATTTTTCCTTTTTGTTCATTTGTTTTCAATAGTTAGATAAAACAAAATTTAAATCAAAACTTATCAATCATAAATCACGTAGTGGAAATTTGCAACCAAAGTACTTACATATAAAACAGTAAAATTAAATTCAAAGGAAACTTGTAGATGTAGTTTTTTTCAATTTAAATAAATAAAATACAACTTCTAAAGCCTCCTATCCAGGATAACCTCCCCCCTGAGAATTCCAATCAAAGGTGACAGTCTTTAGATGTAGACTGCTGTGCACTACGTCCATGTGTTCCTAAAAAATGAAATGTGAGTGAGCTTGAAAGCCCAGTGGATCATTCCTACACATCACATGCATTATACAGATCAAAACCCAAAACATTACAAACACTTGCAAACATTAGGCGTTTTAAAAATTCATTTAGTTTTGGTCGAAGATTGAGACTGGAAGAGGGTTGAGATGCATCTTGGTATTCCCTGCGATCTCATCTAATCATTAAAAGTCTCTAGTACCATCTAAAATTAGTCATGTCACAAATCATGATATCATAACCTAAGAGAGTGTACTTACTGCAACTCGTACCACTTCCCAAAGACTTCGAGTTGTCGCAGGCAGCTCAAGGTTCGGAATACCTATGATCCGCCTTGTAGCTAGTCAATCTCTAGCGGTGGTCCCTAGGAGATTCCACCTCGATCTACTTCAAGCTTGTCGATCGCACCGGTATGTGAATTCTTAATAATCCTTTGTCTTATTTTAGTTTTACAATCAAATTCAATTACACCAAGAATCACACAATACAATAGAAAATTTATCAAATAATGCATGCTACTGAAAATGACAATTTACATGAATAAATGATGAAGTCTAAGTGCATGTTTTCCTATTCATGCATGCAATAATTAAATAATCTTTCATCACACATCATTTAAGCATACCAAATAATTTCAATCAATTTCCTAATAAAAATTCTAATAACCTAAAACCATTCAAACAAATGCTTTGAATTTTAAATCCATATAATACGTATGAGCAAGGAAATCATGCCCACCTAGATTTCTAGATTTCCTTCTTTTTGGTCATCGTTAATGTTCGTTCTAAGAATGTAGACATGCAAATAGAAAATGCATTATAATAATTATTTATAAGTTCCTAATTTCTTTATTTTAACATAATTACAATATATTTCCTAACTAAAGATTCGTAGTAATTTCATGGCTTTTAATTTAAGTAATTTTAAATAATCAAAATTATTTTAGTATTCACCTTCATGTATTAAAATTAATTAAGTAGTTTTCTTCAATCTCTTAGTCTCTATAATTTAAATAATTTATTCATATCTTAAATTAATTAATTACAAATAAAATAAGACTTCTAAATGTCAAAATTTTAGTTTTTCAGTATTTAAAATTTTAATCTCTTTTCTATAATAGAAAAGTTTTCAAAGGCTTATTTTTCATGTATTTAACTAATTAAATAAGTAAATCTTTAAACGTCTAAATCATTCTTGATATTCATCTTTTATATAAAAAGTGTTCTTAGTTATTCTAGGATTTTATCAATGAAATTCTTAAATCCAAGTTTTCTAGAATCTTAAATCCTGTTTTCAAGTTTGTTAACATTTAAGTTTAAATTAAATTATTTTTATAATTGATTCTAACTAATTTTAGTTCAAGGTTATAAAAATTAAATAAATAAATAATTAATTAATTAAATAAAAAGTTAAAATAAGGATCACACCTTTTGATTCTATGTTCTGCTTGGTGTTCACGTTCACGTTCAATAACTTCAACCACGCTTTAATTTCCCAACCAAATCAAACTTCACCAAAACATTCGAACCCCGAATGATTTAACCTAAATTCAACAGTTCAATAACATCAATTCCCTAACCAAAATCACAAATCACACCCTTCAATATGAATAAAAAACTCATAACTTTTCTTTTGAGCAGGGTTTTTCTATTCTTGGAAACATGAAACCAGAAAATAAAAAATAGTAACTCGTAGAAGAAATCCAATCAAGTTAATCTAGTTAATCTACATTAAGCTGTTCAATTGTCTTAAATCCCCAAGCAAGATCATCACCAAGCACAACTACATCAAAGAATCAATACCAGAATTTAATCCCTTACCTTCCCTGTTTCAACGATCAGTCAAAACCAGAAAATGACCGAGTTTTTGCAGCTATTTCCTCTTTCAGATCTTGCTGAACGTGAAACAAGAGTTAAGGTATCCTATGCTCTGTTTGTAGCCACGAAGCCAAAGAGGAAATCAAAGAAAACCAAATCACCCGCTATTCTAATTTTTCTCTTGAAAAACGTTTAAGATCTTGGCTCACAAATTTCAGATTTCTTTACAATTCACAAACCATAATATAAAACCATGAAAATCTGATTTTTGGACCAACCGAACTCTAATTTAGATATCCCCAAAAATCCAGATTCTTGCTCAAATAACAAACTAGAATTTTTACCCATGGAAAATGTGATTTTTAACATCCTAAAAATCCAAAATTTTGAAGTCCAAATTTCGGTTTCTCCCCCTCTTCTTCAAGAACTTGTTCATGCTTTGTTTCAACGTCTCAACCCATAAATATTTGGGTCAAAATCTCAGATTTTCCAACTTGCTCTATGATTTCCAGCTCGCCCTAACCTAGAAAATCAGATTGTAGTTTCAAGTTTCCTTCTTTCTTCTTCTTCTTCTTCTTCTTCGGTTCCTCTTCTTGCTCACGGATTGGATGTCCTAAGCAAGATTTCTTCTTCAGCTTATTCTTCCCTCAGATTTCGTTTTTAAAAGATGAGTAGAATTTTTTATCATCACCGCCCAAACTCAATCCATGAATTTTCCTGAATCCTCTTCCCCACCAACACCGAGCAAACCAGATTTTTTTGGTTCAAGCACCCTTTTCTAGATTTTTCAGAATTTCAACTTCTTTTTTTCCATTATCAACATGTTCACATTATACATTTACAGGTTGTTACAATACTATTCACTCGAGACAAAATAATTGTAGTGCACTATTTTGTTGGTGGCACTGTAGCGCACTATAGCATATTTTTTTGTCTGTGGTATTGTGGTGCACTATCCACTTGAGAGAAAACAACTTTTGGTGGTATTGTAGTGCACTGTTCACGCTAGTGTTCACGTGCAAAAAATCTATATAAACCCCGCCCCCATTTTGAAATCTCATCCCAACAAAAAATAAATAATTTATCTGCTTACTATCTTTTCTTCTTTAGTTCTTTTGGAGTAACCGAAGGATTACAAATCAAAGCAGGTATAATGACTCTATCTAATTTTATTTTAGTACATACTGTAACACTATTTACATATACTATACTACTGTTAACAATTACAACATTGTTCACGAGATACTGTTTACTATTACTATTCATACCTACTGTTCACAAATGCATACTATTCACATGTACGATACTGTTCATAGATAGGGTATTGTTCATACATATGATACTATTCATGAATAGTTATTAAATCATATTTTTAAAACATAAATCCTAAAGACTGATTGTTGAAAACTTGAAACAATTTGGAAAAACAACGCAAGGATTCAACAGAGTCAACTATTGAGGTGGAAGTGACTACCTAAACTTTTTCGTATTATTTTTGTTAAGATATGAAACATGATTTTGTATGATTACTATTATACCTCATTTTAGAAGCATGTTTTGTATAAAAGTAAGTTACAGTTAAGAATCTATGCCATGCATGCCATCTGATGAATAGAATGATTAATCTGATTAAGAGCATGTTAACTTGTCTATTTGTATCCATTGGTTATTGATATTGGATATTTGAAATTTGAATATACTTGTGATCATTAATCAAAGATGATAAAGAGAACCAACCACGTACTGGCATGGTGATGCAGATATTGTGGCAGTAGTTTAGCATCACCATGGGTATTCCTAGCCCTAGACGAGTCTCTGTTTGATGGGGATTGAGAGTCTAAGTGAGACTTCACTTCCTGGTTTGATGATCGAGTGAGACATTAATCTTGAAATAAGGTTCTGAGTGTGTAACGAGTCTTTGGGCGTTACATTGAATACTCTGAACTTAAGTTGGAACGCTGAAGAAGAAAACCTTTTAGTCTTAACATTAACTCAAACAATTGAATCATTGAAATACCTAATGTTTTATAAGTGCCTGCATTTGTGTATTTTGACTGTTATAATGCTTGAGATGTTTTGTTTAAAATCCATTGGGCTCTTGAGCTCATCCCACTCATTTTTTTTAGGCAACCATTGAAGACCTTGGTACTGACAAATAAATGTGAAAATAGTCATCAATGGTAGTGTGCCTCACAGTATGAGGATGTGTTAGAAAATGAACTTTATTTGCTATTTTCAATTGTAGAGCACATGACCCACCATATTTAGTTTTGTTTGATGTTGGCTAGTAGGCCAGACAATAGTTCTCTTATCAAAACTTGGCAATGGGGCCCACAAATTTATCTTGAATTCTTATTAAAAAATTAAGTTTTTTCAGTTATTATGTGATCCCAAGGTTATTGTTATTCAGTTTCTAAGGAAGTGTATTTATACTTCTTTTTGTACTCTGGGATATGGTCTAGTGCAACCAACAGATGAGATAGTTGGTGTAAAGAATAAGTAATATTGCAGTTCTTGAATAGAAAGCAGGAGTAACTGTATACTACAAGACAAATACGTCAGCTAGGACAAATGTAAAAGGGTTGGAAGCTGTGGTGTTACGAAACCTATTTTTTTAACCATTTTTGCTTTTTACCTTCTCCTCTTCACTTTCTTTCTCTTTTGTCCCAAACTCAAAAATCCTGAGAAAATCTCAATTAGAAAGCCTCCACACTTCTCTCAAAAATCCCTTCCTTTTGTCCCAACATAGTTAGAGGGAGAAAGAGAAAAGAAATTATGCTTGGCCAGGGTTGAATGTAAAATTGTAAGCTATTGAGCGTAGTAATAATCGTCCAAGTCTTTTTGTGAAACAAAAAAGTTGTCATATGAGCATGGGGTTTTTTGTTTTTGCCAAATTTTGTAATACCCAGAATTTTGTCAAATAATCTAAAATAATTAAAAATAGGTTAATGAATTAATTTCGAAGATTTTAAGAAATTTTTGGGTACAAATTGTGGGTTGGCACATGAAAAATAAAATATATTAGAGATATAATATAAAATAGGTAAATGAGACCCTAATTTGATAATTAAATGAAAATTTCTATTTAGTAGAATTAATTATGAAATTTAAAGGGGTTTCTTAAAGAATAAAATAAATAGAAATAAAGTATATATACATATATAGGTTAATATGTGTATGCATAAGATGGTGCTAGCATAATAAATGTTGATACTACATATTATAGGAAGATGTATATAGAAAAATTGATATAATTAAATAAAAATGTAATATACGTGTATTTAATGAAAATAAATCAACCGTTATGTAAATATTAATTACATAAATTATTATTTGAAAATGAAATATGAAATAAATAAAAATACATGAAAATGAAAAATGTAGATTATTTAGTTATTGACATTAAATATATTAAAGAAATAGAAAAATATCTAATAAATGCAATATTAAATAATTAGAAAGGAAAAAATATTAGTAAGATCATAAAATAGAAGGGAACATACAAGAAAATCAAGTTTTCATCATTTAGGAAGTGTCGAATTTGCAATTTTCGGATAATAATAACCTTAGAAGGTGGTTTTAGTATTAGAAACTGCATCCAACGGCCAAGATTGAGTAATCATCACGATCTGCAATCCAACGGCTCAGATCAAAACCAAAACAATGCCCAAATGCACCAGATCAGCCAGATCGAACGACCAGAACTCTGCATGCGTAACTCTAGGAATATCAAACGGACAGAAAGAGTTTCGTTGATCACAAAATCGGACCGCACACTATGATCGAGGAAGATCAAATGATCTAGATTTAGGCGCTCTGAGATGATCACGAATGAGTACTCCGATCGAGGCAAATCTGACGGACAAAAACAATCGAGGACGATCGCACGACCAGAACGAGTTTCGTTAATCGATATGTGTGCCTCGAGGACCATCGGAGGGCTCGGATTGGATTCGTTAATCTCGATCGCAATTCAGTACTGCGCTTGAGGTTGATCAACGATCCACATTGAGTTCATTAATCTCGATCACGAATGGTGCTGCGCTCGAGGCTCATCCGACGGTGAAGATCTAGATGCCTTGATGATCGTGATGTGTTCGAGGATATCTATCGGTTCGGATCAGATCATCTGTGTTGGCGCGATCGAGAATAATCCAACGATCCATAGCTGACCTGAAAAATCTTAACTATGATCTGATGCGTGTCTCAAGGAAAATCCAACAGCCCAAATTAAATGCTCTGAAATCAAACCGAGAAAATACCAAAAAATTCGAATAAATACTTTAAAAATCCAAAACAATTCAAAAAAATCCCAAAAATTTCTAAAAAAATTACTTGCTATGCTTGGGGGGCACGAAATTTTGAAGAATTGGCAAGTTTTTCACAAGATGATACCCCAAACTTGCCATTCTCTACCCTTTTGAACTCTATATAAACACCCCCCATGCTCACAATTCATCTCATCCCAAGAAACAAGAGTTGAATTGTCATCTTGTTCTCTAAGCCCTCTTCTTGGCTCCCGTTCTCACTTTCTTTTCTCTCTTGTGTGTGAGAAGTTCATTGGTTTGGGAATTGGTTTTGGGTGATTTTCTGGTGATTGAGCTTTGGGAACCATTGATTCAACTTTGGGGAGAAAACAACATAAGGTGGAAGTGATTTCTTAAACACCCCTTTTTCTTATTCAAAGTTCTAGCATGTTCATTGGTCGTTTGATTTTTGAAATCATGAATAATTTTAGTTTAAGCATGCTAAAATATTTTTCAGTTTTAGATTTGGTTCATATTTGAATTTATGCATGCATATTAATCATGTCATGCCTAGTATCATGTTTAGGTTTTATTTCAACATGTGATGCATGATTTTGAGTGTTCCATGATTGAATTTTCAGTTTGATTATATGCTGAATTTATTTATTTTAGTCTCATGTTCTGAAATTTATTTTATGATTATAGAATATGTGACTTAACAAAGATGATGGTGATAATAACCACGTACCATCATAACACACATGTGGGTTGCTATGAATGTTCCTTTCATATGATTAGTTCATATGGTTTTAAGACCAAAGTACTTGATTGGTGGGTAATGTCCCTTGAAGTCCAAAAGTCCAATGAAATTGGGCTAAAAAAGCCATATTTCACTCTAATGAGGTACTTTGTTAAGAACATCAAGGGCTTCAAAAACCCTTTTGGTCTAAATTACAACTTTAAACAATTGGTTGTTTGAAACGCCTAATGTATGCAAGTGTTTGAATTATGGATTTGCTATTGTTTTGAGTTTAAAAAATGGTTGTTTGATAAAGATCCACTGAGCTTTGTGCTCACCCCTTCCTCTCTTATTTTTTTCAAGAAATTAAATCATGAAGGCTATGAAAATTATATAGTTTTTGTTTTAGCAAGTTTCTATTTTCTTAAAAATCTCCTTTCAATGTAAGGGCATGTTGCCCAATTTTGATTAAGACTTCCGCTGAAAGTTAGTATTTCTATTTTGAGATTATTGATCAACGATGTACTAGTTTACATTACAAAGTTATGTATTTTCTTTTACTAATAAAGAAGTTAAATTTTTCTTTACCTTTAATTGCCTTGATTTTATTAAATGTGAATTTGTACTATTGAATTTATTCTAAGGCATGTGGTATTGAAAAATAGGAAGTCCAGTGTGTGTCACTTGTAAAGTAACATGACCCAACCCGCCAATTGGTTAAGTCCACTGTCGAATAATGGTGGTTGTCCAAAACTCAAGGAATGTGGGAGTTGGGGTGTTACAAATTTAGAGAGATACTATGAGTCTTCTGTCCCACATTCATTGTTGTGGCCATCTGGTTCACTGATACTACCAATCAGTCTCATGCTTACATTGATTGGAATAGTTGGAAAAGTGATGATTCAAATTTTGGAGGAGCACGTTCATGGTGATTTTGTGACCTTTCCTTGAGGTAAAACTACTCTTTCCCATGTTAATATATAGAATTAAAGTTTCAAGAGTTGGAATGTGGTAACTAAATATGTGATTGGTTATAAGGTAAAGTAGGCTAGTTACATACTATGACAATAAGACCTTGCTTGGCAAACAACTTGAGGTTGAATTTTGAAGTACATGGGGGAGCCCATTTGACTAATACTTTGGCTTGCACAATCTTGGTGCTTAAGACTACAAGAAGGCATCAGTATCTTTCCTTAATCATCTTTGGTTGTGAGTTGGCATACATGCAAAACTGCCTAGACCCTTAGAATTTCTAGTAATTAGAAAATTTTCACCTCTATGAGAGTTGCACACTTTGTGTTTGATGAAATGTATGACGATGATTTTATCATTAATCTTTGATGATTTGATTGAATTTTTAAGGCTTTAATGCTCTGCTTTAAAGATATACAAGAGACACTAGAAAACACCTTTAAATTTGGGATTGAACGATAAAGAAAAATGCTTGAAATTACTAGGAATTTCATGAAAATGGGAGTACGTATTAAAGATTACTTGGAAAAAATTAAAAAAAAATCAAGATTAGGCTTAAATGCAACCTAAACATGTTGAAATATGGGATCCTAGAAGTGAATTATGGAAGATTAGGGCTATAAGATGTTTGAACATCATAAGATTAATAGCCTGCAAATTAGCATGATACATTGCTATACTTTTAGATAATCAACTAACTAACAAAATTAAATCATTTTAAGCTAAAATTTGGTGGAAACCTTTTTGGGCACCTTAAGAATATGTGTCCAATTTTAGTTTAAATATATTATAGGCAAGCGGTTCAATTGAGGCAAAATGTAATTGCCTGCCACACAAAATTTTAAATTTTTAGAGGACTTAAAATCCACTTAAAAGCCTACTAAACAAACTCAAAAAGATGCAAACTAAAATTTTGGTGATTTGGGTCTAGGTTACATCTAGAAATCTTTGTAGTAATTCAATGTAGGGACCAATTGCAGGAAAATCATAAAACTTGTCACGCGGTGGCAACAAAGTAACTAGAAATTTGACCAAGTGTGAAAAGTGGGGATTTTAACCAAATTAACCCTAGGTTGATCGAGTTAGACCATTAGTACTGCGTTGATTAGGATTAACCAAGTTGACCATCCACTTTAGCAATGTCCATGTTTGACCAATTTGACTAATTTGAACAAACTTTGACCAATAGTTGACCAAGATGAATTCAAGACTGGCTAATTACTGTATAGTTAGGGTTGAGCCAAGTATCACGAATGAATTGAGTTTGGGTTTGAATCATAGAGATTCAAGTGTATATTGCAAGAGTGGGCTATATGTTCATGAGACACTATTGCACGAAACCTAAGGTGAGCGGTTTCATTCATATATTACTTGGACTTGTATTCCTTACATAAAAATAAGATAAATTGGAATGTGTTGAACAAACTCATTTGATATGATTTAGAACAATTACTTTTGAGATATGTAAATATGCGTAGACAATAAGGCTATAGGCTTAATGTTTGAGCGCAGGGTTAGAGTACATGATGAGAATGAGATTAGACTAGAGGTCAAAGTGTGTAACTACAACACGTGATCAATGTGCCTAACTTCCAACTTGTTTGAGTGATGACACTCAAGGAATGAGTGTAGGGTTAGGGTATTTGAGTAATACGCCTAGCTCATGACTAACTCGAGTGGCTACTACACTTTCCAACCCCCTCAAGTAGTCGATATGCTTAACCTAAGACCTGCTTGATGGTTAGTATGCTAACCTACACTCAAGTAATGACCGTAAGCTTAGATTAGATAATTGGAAACCCTGCCCTAGATTTGGTTTTTAACTTGTATGTATTTAAAACTAGTTTTCCCTTAAATTGTCGCATTATTTATGGCTATATTCTCTATTTGCTATCCTTGCATGCATTGCATCATTACTATTGATGATTATGCATGCATACACTTTTTTTGGAATGTTTGTTATAATTAATATATTGAATTTACTACTCAGCAAACCCATTGTTGAACTTGGGCTTACTAATCTACTACTAACATTTTAGGCCCTTTTGTGGTTGGCAGAGGGAAAAGCATTGGGACTCCTGATTTGCTTGGTGTTCTCTTCCTTCCCCCTATTTTTATTATAGGTTGGTCACCTTTTTTTATGTAATTAATGGTTGAATTGTGTTTTGAAACAACAAACAATATGTAAATATTAATATGTGCAACTTTGCATTGTTAAGAAAATGATCATATTTGACTTTTAATTCTTCACGTGTTCATTATTTATTTCTACACTTTACTTGATTAATCTCTTGAGTTATTTTGATGTCATTAGAGGGTTGAAAAGCTTAACTGTGGTCGAGTGAATTCGGTTTGATGAGTGGGTTCAATAAGTCATTGTGCTTGTTGGACCTTCTTCAAACAGGGAAAGGGATTCTGACATTGGTGGTACTAGATCTTAACTTCAAACTTGAAGAACACTAATTAAGAACGAACGTAGGTGACATCAGAGTAATTGTAGAAGTAAACACGGCCCAAACCTTGAAGAATAAATGATTGTAACACCCCAACCCCCGTTTCTCTTAAGTAGTGTATATTGTCACCGTTCTCTTGATAGTGGACTTAACAAAATGGCGGGTCTACATTACAAGTGACACACACTTGTTCTTTTCTTTTAAATATCTCATACCTTTGTACAAAATTCAAGAATGCAAAACTTCCAATAAAATCAAGGCAAATTAAAAGAGATAAAGAAATTCAAATTATTTAATTCATAATAGAAATTGAGAATACTAAACTCTTAAAAAAAACTAATAATTACAGCGAAAGTCTTCAAAATACTTTTCAGTAGAAAATCATAAAAACTATGGGCAACATGCCCTTAAATTCTAAAAATAATAATAATAAGGCAAAAACTTGCAAAAAAAACCTATCCATGTTCAACTGCTTCATAGATTTCATGTTCCTGAAAAATAAGATAGGAAGGAGTGAGCACATAGCCCAGTGGATCATTTTTGAACAACCATCTTTCATATTCAAACTCATAACACATTCATAATTCAAACACTTGCAAACATTAGGCGTTTCAAACAACCATTTGTTTAAGTCGAGTCTCAGACCAAAAGGGTTTTTAAGCCCTTGATGTTCTTAACAAAATACCTCCTTAGAGTGAACTATAACTCTTCTTAGCCAATTTCATTGGACTTTTGGACTTCAAGGGAACTTACCCACCAACCAAGTAATTTGGTCTTAAAACCATATGAACTAATCATATGAAAAGAACATCCATAGTGACACCATGACCACTATGATGGTACGTGGTTATTATCTCCATCATCTTTGATTAATTCTCACATTATGATCTCATAAAATAAACTTCAAAATATGAAATCAAACTAAAATTCAGAATATACACATGCAATTCATGAAACACTCATAAAACATGCATCATACTTTAATTTAAAATCCTAATCATGATACTAACATGGCATGGATGATATGATTTCTCAAACATGAATCAAAACTATAATACTGAAATAAACATTTAAAATTTTAGAACTGAAGTTGAAAATCTTTGAATTTAGTGAAAAACACACAACAATGAGCATGCCATTAATTAAAATAAGAAAAGAAAGGTGTTCTAGAAATCACTTCCACCTTGTGACGTTTTTCTTCCAAAATTTCGGTAGCAATTTCGCCTCCCGCGTACTAGTGCCAATGAAGATCGCCCAACTTAATTCCCCAAATTCGAGAGAAGAACTTTTCACCCACACAAGAAGGGAAGATGGGGAAAGGTGCCAAGAAGAAGGCTTTGAGAAAACAAGAGGAGCATTCAATTCTTATTCTTTGGAATGAATAAAATTATGAGCCTAGGGGGGTTTATATAGATTTCCCAAGAGAGGAAAATAGAAAGTTTTGTGTCCTTTTATGAGTAAAACACTCTAATTCGACCAAATTTCGTAGTTTCTAATTTTTGGAGCAAAAAGAGTATTTTTCAGATTTTTTTTTGAATTTTAGAAATATTTTTGAATTTTTTATATTTAATTTCGTATTTTTCGTAATTTTAACTTATTTTTTGTAATTCAAATTTTGAATTTTATTTGGTTCCACGAATTTTCCTCGAAACACGCATTCTAATTCGATCGGAGTCGTTAGATTAATCTCGGATAAATCAACGATCTTAGCTGTTTGATTTTGTCGAGCACATCAATGATCACGATCTAACCAAAACAGTTTTGATCTAAACTGTCCGATGATCCTCGAGCGCATCAACGTTTGCGATCAACCAAAATGACATCGATCTGGATTGTTGGATGATCCTCGAGCGTAGCACGGTTTCGCGATCAACTACGAGGCTTTGATCTTGATCGTTGATGATCTTCGATCACAGTGTGCGCATCAACGTTCATGATCAACGAATTCCATCTGGACTGCACGATCATCCTCGTGTTATGCATTCGTATCTCTGGCCGTTCGATCTTTCTGATTCGGTGCTCTCGTGCGTACGTGCGGATCTGATCTTGGCCATAGGATGATGAGATCAGATTCCAGATCTACGATTCACAGCATTTTGAGTTTGCTTTTGATTTTTAAACCGAGTTTCTTACTTTCTTTTCGGATATTTTTCCAAATCTCGATCCCAATTGACTTTCTAATCCTGTTTTCATCAAAAATTGCACATATCCTTGTATTTTTGTCTATGGTATCTCATTTTATGCATTATTTTCATATATTTTCTTCAAAAAATTCACTAAATTGTTTTTTTTATTTCTCATTTGGGTTAGCTATAACTTGCCAAAATTCTCATTCATCAATTCTATATAATTTTCTAAGTAAAAATAAAAATTTCATATGAATTTTTTGAGATGTTACAACCTACCCTCCTTAGAAAAAATTGTGTCCTCGAAATTTGTACATATTTAGGTATTCTTTATGAATAAATGCGAGTACTTGGTCTTCATCTCTCTTTTGAATTCCCACGTGGCTTCTTTTACCTCATGATGTTTTCATAGCACCTTCACTAATGGGATATCCTTTGTTCTTAGATTTTATACCTTATGATCAAGGATTCTGACTACTGTTTCCTCGTAGGTAGCATCATCTTTAATATTCACTTCCTTCCAGTGAATGATGTGAGAGGGGTCAGGTTCGTATTTCCTCAACATGGATACATGGAATACGTTATATGCTGAAGTCATCCGATTTGGTAGATCCAACTCATACGCACATTCTCTGATTCTTCTAAGTATTTCAAAAGGTCTTACAAACCTCAGAGATAACTTCCCTTTGAATCCGAAGCTCTTAATACCCTTCTGAGGATTGACTCTCAGGAATACTTTGTCCCTAACTTGGAACTCTAATGGTCTTCTCCTTTTGTTAGTGTAGCTCTATATTAACTTGACTTGGTTGTTCGTTTCTTCGACCATGTCTGGCCCAGTTAATACTTGATCTTCAAGTTCAGCCCAATAGGTAGGTGATCTGCAGGGTCTTCCATAAAGAGCTTTGAATGGAACCATTTTTATGCTTGCCTGATAAATGTTGTTATAGGCAAACTCCACCAAATGTAAGTACTTGCTCCAATTCTCCTTAAAGTCTAGAACGCAGGCCCTCAACATATCTTCCAAAATTTGGATAACTCTCTCAGACTGACCATCTGTCTGAGGGTGAAAGGTTGTACTTATGATGAGCTTAGTACCCATATCCTTCTATAGACTCTGCCAAAATTGTGAAGTGAAGCGAGAGTCTCTGTCAGACACAATAGACTTGGGTACACCATGTAGTCTGACGATTTCTTTCACATAGATTTCTCCCAATTTACTAACTTGGTCTATGGATCTGATTGGCAAGAAGTGGGCCACTTTGGTAAGACGATCCACTATCACCCAAATAGTGTCTTCTCCTTATTGGTTCCTGGGTAAACCACTGACGAAGACCATGGCAATGTTATCCCACTTCCATTACGGGATTGGGAGTGGTTGTAACATTCCAGAGGGTTTTTGGTGTTCTACTTTCACTTGTTGGCATGTTAAGCACTTAGAGACGTATTTAGCTATGTCCCTTTTCATTCCTCTCCACCAGTGGGTTTTCCTGAGGTTCTGGTACATCTTATCCCCACCAGGGTGCATGGTATACTTAGTTTGATGAGCTTCATCAAGTATGATTTGCTTGCTCTGTCCCTGTTGGGGTACACATATCCTTTCCTCGAGCCTTAGGATGTTTTCAGCATCCATCTTGAAGTCAGTATGTTTTCCTTGCATGACTCCTTCAATTAGTTGTGCAAGCGACTTGTCTTGCCTTTGTTCATCCCTGATCTGATGTAATAGGTCCAATTGGCAAGACATATTATAAAGATAGGCTTCTTTTTCATTAAGGTTTATACCCAACCTAAAATCTTCAATCAACTGGTACATCTGGCCTTTTTCTTCTTCCTGCTTGTTGAACTTCCTACTCAAAGCAACGGCCACCATATTGGCCTTCCTCGGATGGTAGTGTAGTTGAAAATCATAGTCTTTCAAGAATTCCATCCATCTCTGTTGCCTGAGGTTCAACTCCTTCTGGTTTTAGATGTACTTCAAGCTCTTGTGATCTGAAAACAGCTCGAATTTCTCTCCATAAAGATAGTGTCTCCAAATCATCAGGCCAAACACAATGGCTACTAGTTCTAGGTCGTGAGTAGGGTAATTTCTCTCATGGACCTCTAGTTGTTTTTAAGCATAAGCGACTACTTGTCTTTCCTACATCAATACTGTTCCAAGCCCACTCAGCAAAGCATCAGTATAGAGTATGTAAGTAACACCAGGAGTTGGGGTGATTAAAACAGGAGCCATAGTTAGTCTTGTCTTTAGTTCTTGGAATGACAGTTCACATTTTTCATCCCACTGGAACTTAACTCGTTTTCTAGTCAACTTAGTCATAGGTTCAGCCAACTTGGAAAAATCCTTAATGAACCTTCTGTAGTAGCCTGCCAAGCCCAAGATACTTCTAATTTCTGTTACTATCTTGGGTTGCTTCCAGTTCATAACAGCCTCCACTTTTTCTAGATCTACAGAGATACCTTTTGCTGACACAACGTGGCCAAAGAACTTGACAGTTTCCATCCAAAACTCGCACTTACTGAATTTAGCATACAACTGGTTCCTTCTGAGAGTTTTCAGCACGATCCTCAAGTGTTCTAGGTGTTCAGCTTCTGACTTAGAGTAGATTAGGATATCATCCATGAATACTACTACAAACTGGTCAAGGTATTGTCTGAACACTCGGTTCATCAAATCCATGAAGGCAGCTGGGGCATTGGTCAAACCAAATGGCATCACGGTGAACTCGAAGTGTCCATATCTTGTTCTAAAGGTAGTCTTGTATATGTCAGACTCCGTGATTCTTAGCTGATGATAACCCGACCTAAGATCAATCTTTGAGAAATGAGTGGTTCTTCGTAATTGATCAAATAGGTTATCAATCCTTGGTAAAGGATATTTATTCTTTACTGTAACTTGATTCAACTTCCGGTAGTCAACAAAAAGTCTTATAAAACCATCCTTCTTCTTCACAAACAACACTGGAGCTCTCCAAGGCGATTCATTCGGCCTGATGAAACCTTCCTCCTTGAGCTCGTCCAGTTGAGCTTTCAGTTCAATTAGTTCTGCTAGCGCCATCCTATAAGGAGGTATGGCTATAGGTTTTGGTCCAGGGTGAAGTTCGATCTTGAACTTTAACTCTCTTGCTGGTGGTAGTCCAGGTAAGTCAATTGGGAACACATCCTCATACTCACTGACTACAGCTAGGTCATGAATATTCTTGTAAGTCAGTAGGTTCTTCATCAGAGAGTTCTTCGAACTCATCTGTCTGCTTCAAGCAATTCAGCAAGGCTAGGGTTGGACTCCTTGGTAGTCTTCGCATATCCCCATTGATGTTAAAGATTTTCCCAAAAAGTAATGTTATGGTCACCCGTTTCTTAGGACAATCTATCTGGGCCTGGTACTGATCTAACCAATCCATCCCCAAGATTACATCATAGCCATAGAAAGGTAGGGTATATAAGTCGATTGTTAAAAGTTTATCCCCAAACCTAAGGTCACAACTACACATCTTCTTTGAAGTCACAATGTTCCCTATTGGTGTGGACACATTCAAAGTCACAGGCATTGTTTTTGTCACAAGTTGTAACCTATCAGCTAGTTTTTAAGAGATAAAAGATTTTGAGGCACCCGAGTCAAACAACAGTCTCACAGCAACATTAAACAATAGGAACGTACCTTCTATTGTAGGGGCCCTAATCTTCTTGGGACTCAACCGCGAACATTCTGGCCTGGTTTTGACCATGGCCCTGGTTTTGCCCTTAATTGGCATTATGATTCTGTCTGGCTTCAGGTCGCCCATTTTGACTTCCCCCCTAAGTATTTTGTTGTTGCTGCTGGGAAGCCTGAGCTGGTGCAGTTGGGCAATTTTTGCCAAATGACCCTTCTGCTTACATGCGAAACATAATCCCAGCCTCTTAGCTTATTTCTATTGACTCATCTTTATTCTGCCCCTATTTCTGTGGAGCCTTACCACTTTTGCTTTTCTTCTGGGTCCCTTGTTGGTCCTTTCCATTTTCGTTCCGCTTATTATTTCCTCTCAACCTTTGTTCGAGGTTGAGCTCTTGTTCCAAGATTAAAGCTCATTCTACAACTTCTTTGAAGGTTCGGAGGCCTAATGTCATAGTATGTGTCAAATATTCGTGCTATCATGGCTCTAGATTTAGTTTCTAGGCTCTCGATTTATTCAGTGGCCTAAAGTCTTTCTTTTTGGTTCTTTTCATGCATGGGTATAGGATTTGGGTTTCAAAGCACATAAACAGTAAAACATGCATATCACATAATCATACAATCACGCTAGCACAGTAAGGTTCCAAGCTTCCACATGCATATCACACAATCATTCTGCCAGAGTTACCGATCATTCACCACACATGGTCCATCATTCTCCGAGTCTAGGCTTCCTCCATACCCCCGAATTCCTATGCATCCCATACTACATAGAAACCGAAAGATACAGAAGTTTCTCAGTCTCGTGTCCTGATCAACCAATTTTCTGATTTCACACAAGTTTTCGTCTCTAGCCTATGCCCTAGTGTTTTATGCTTTTGATCTACTGTGTGACCCATGGCTATACTCGTTTCTACCTAAGGTATTTTCTCTAGACCTAGGGTTAGTTCTGGTTGACTTACAATCTCTGTCTGGTCAAGATACCATATTTGGCGTTTTTTTCGACTTTCAATCAATTCCTTGCCCTAATTTTCCACCTTCTAATTTTCTTTTATCGAAAATAAAAATGTTCTTCAACTCCGACTAATCATATAAGCTGGTGGGACAGCCTCTAGATCGGGTGGCGAGACCGAAGTCTGCTTAGCAACCGCACTTTCTAGAGCGAGATAACCCACTTCCATTTCAATGTTTAGCTTTATTCGAGACAAGGCTTACACACTATCAAATGTCTTTGTATCCAAACAAAATATTTTAAAAACATATTTTTCCTTTTTGAAAACACTTTCTAAAACATTCATCAATTTCAAAAATAGAAGGTAGGGCATTCTAAATTCAATTTAATTCAGGGCGAAACCCTGATTTGGGTTTCTGATTCTTGTCAAGCAACTAATGTTTGACTTTCTATCTATAGCCTAATCAAGACATGTTTAAGCTTAACTTTTTTTTTCTGGCCCAAGGCACCTAAAGCCTAGGCTCTGATACCACTTTTGGTATCAGAGGAAACTTTTTATTCTTGGCCCAACAACTAATGCCTAGGTTCTGATACCACTTCTGGTATCAGAGTAACTTTCTATTCTTGGCCCAACAATTAATGCCCAGGATCTGATACCACCTTTGTAACACCCCAACCCCCATATCTCTTAAGCAGTGTATATTGCCACCGTCCTCTTGATAGTGGACTTAACAAAACGGCAGGTCGAGCCGGTGCTACATTACAAGCAACACACACTTGTTCTTTTCTTTTCAATATCTCATGCCTTTGTACAAAATTCAAGAATACAAAACTTTCAATAAAATCAAGGCAAATTAAAAGAGATAAAGAAATTCAAACTATTTTATTCATAATAGAAATTGAGAATACTAAACTCTTAAAAAAAACTTATAATTATAGCAGAAGTCTTCAAAATATTTTTCGGTAGAAAAGCATAAGAACTATGGGCAACATGCCCTTAAATTCTAAAAATAATAATAATAAGGCAAAAACTTGCAAAAAAACCTATCCATGTTTAACTACTTCATAGATTTCATGTTCTGGAAAAATAAGATAGGAAGGAGTGAGCACATAGCCCAGTGGATCATTTTCGAACAACAACCATCTTTCATATTCAAACTTATAACACATTCATAATTCAAACACTTGCAAACATTAGGCGTTTCAAACAACCATTTTTTTTAGTCGAGTCTCAGACCAAAAGGGTTTTTAAGCCCTTGATGTTCTTAATAAAGTACCTACTTAGAGTGAAAGATAACTATTCAAGGGAACTTACCCACCAACCAAGTACTTTGGTCTTAAAACCATATGAACTAATCATATGAAAAGAACATCCAGAGTGACGCTATGACCACTATGATGGTACGTGGTTATTATCTCCATCGTCTTTGATTAATTCTCACATTATGATCTCATAAAATAAACTTCAAAATATGAAATCAAACTAAAATTTAGAATATACACAGGAAATTCATGAAACACTCATAAAACATGCATCATACTTTAATTTAAAAACCTAAGCATGATACTAACATGGCATGGATGATATGATTTCTCAAACATGAATCAAAACTAAAATACTGAAATAAACATTTAAAATTCTAGAACTGAAGTTGAAAATCTTTGAATTAAGTGAAAAACACACAAAATGAGCATTCCATGAATTAAAATCAGAAAAGAAGGGAGTTCTAGAAATCACTTCCGCCTTGTGGCGCTTTTCTTCCAAAACTTCGGCAGCAATTTCCCCTCCTGCGTACTAGTGCCAATGAAGATCTCCCAACTTAATTCCCCAAATTCGAGAGAAGAACTCACACACACAAGAAGGGAAGATGGGGAAAGGTGCCAAGAAAAAGGCTTTGAGAAAACAAGAGGAGCATTCAATTCTTATTCTTTGGAATGAATGAAATTATGAGCCTAGTGGGGTTTATATAGATTTTCCAAGAGAAGAAAATAGAAAGTTTTGTGTCTTTTTATGAATAAAACACCCTAATTCTACCTAATTTCATAGTTTCTAATTTTTGGAGCAAAAAGAGTATTTTTCAAATTTTTTCTAGATTTTAGAAATATTTTTTAGAATTTAGAAACTATTTTTTAAAATTTTTCGAATTTAATTTTGTATTTTTCATAATTTTAATGTATTTTTCGTAATTTTAATTTTGAATTTTATCTGGTTCCTCGAATTTTTCTCGAGACACGCATTTGGATTCAATCGGAGCCTTTAGATTAATCTCGGATAAATCAACAGAATTCAGATTCTCAATCTCAGCCGTTAGATTTTCTCAAGCACATGAACGATCACGATATAATCAAAACGACTTTGATCTGAACGGTCCGATGATCCTCGAGCGCATCAACGTTCGCGATCAGCCAAAATGACTTCTATCTGGATCATTGGATGATCCTCGAGCGCAGCACAGTTTTGCGATTGACTATGCAGCTTCGATCTTGACCGTTGATGATCCTTGATCACAGTGTGCGCATCGACATTCATGATCAACGAATTCCATCTAGACCGCACGATCATCCTCGAGTTACACATGCGGATCTTTGGCCGTTCGATCTTTCTGATTCGGTGCTCTTGTGCGTACGTGCAGATTTGATCTTGGTCATAGAGTGATGAGATCAGATTCCAGATCTACAGTTCACAGCATTTTGAGTTTGTTTTTGATTTTTCAACCGAATTTCTTACTTTCTTTTCGGATTTTTATCCAAATCTCGATCCCAATTGACTTTGTAATCCTGTTTTCATAAAAAATTGCACATACCCTTGTAGTTTTGGCTATGATATCCCATTTTATGCATTATTTTCATATATTTTCTACAAAAAATCCACTAAATTGATGTTTTATTTCTCATTTGGGTCAGCTATGACTTGCTAAAATTCTCATTCGTCAATTCTGTATAATTTTCTAAGTAAAAATAAAAATTTTATATGAATTTTTCGAGATGTTACAATAATTATCAAATGGGCTAAGTTAGGAAATCCCTAGGTTTAAAGGACTTAGAATAATAATAAAACATATTCTGAACATGTTAAAAATGGATGACAAGTCATGTAATATGTTAAAAAAGGATGAATGACAAGTCATGTAATTTGATATGTAGACTAAGATATCACCTAGGCGAGGTAGGTTGGTACTCAAGCACAGAGAGCCATCACCTCAACCACCTCCTCAACTTGAAACTAAGACAAACTTGTTTTAGAGGCTTGAGGCACTATTCCATACACATACTACCCTATTTCATCAATGTTTGGACAACTTTAAGGCAAAAAAACACAGAGATGAGCCATTTACTTCGTTAGGCCCTGTTATTCTAGCCACGCTCTAGTGCTAGCCTTACTGGCTACCATAACCCCATTTCCTATTCCAATTACACCAACTATAGAAAAACAAAGAGATGAGGAGCCTATATCCTTTATATACATGCACTCAAAGAGGTTCAAGGGTAGTATAATCTTAGAAATAGTTGAGGATTTACTACCTAAAATAGAGAAAATATAATAACCAAAAATTTTGTCAAATAACAAATAAATAAAGAAGTTTAATAAAATTAAATGGAATAAGTTAAGTGAAATAATTTCGAAGATTTTAAGAAACTTTTGGGTGCAAATTATTGGTAGGCAAATGAAACCTTAATTTGATATTTAAATAAAAATTTAAATTTAGTAGAATTAATAATGAAATTTAATGAGTTGCTTTCATATCTTAAGAAATAAAGAATAGAAATAAAATACACATACACACACACACACAGATATATATATATATATATATATATATATATGTTAATGTGTGTGTGAATATGTAATACCCACAAATTTCTATGTTGTAAAACTCAAAATTCGAAAAGAAAATTTAAAAAAAAATTGAAATTTACTGTTACTATTCAAATATACGATTACTGTGCACAAATACGGTTACTATTTTGTCGGCAGACAAAATAACTTTCGGCGGGTTACTGTAGCCACAGTAACAACTATTTTCAACTATGCAGTTTCATCTTTTTCTGCCAGAAAAATCTATATAAACTTCCCCCCCCCCTTCATTCTGAAAATTCATTCCAGCAAGAAAGAAAGAATTTCCTTGTTTACTCTCTTCTCTTCTCTTGTTCTTCAACTGTTTTAGACAACAAATATAGTAGTAGGAAAGGGAAAACCCCAGTTTCTGCATAGCAGTAGTGAAGATCTATTGTTGGGTGTCTCCTTTGAAGTAGTAAGAAGGTGGTTCTGATCAGAGCAGGTATAATCACTCTGCTCTAGTCTTTATTTAAGTTGGGAGGAATTGCTGTCCATTTTAGTACGTATACGTAGTACTGTTCATTTATACGGTACTGTTCATACGGTATTGTTCACTGTTACTATTTGGCACTGTTCATTTATACGATACTGTTCATGGACATCGATTAAATCACATTTTCGACACGTAGATCCCGAAGACTGTTGATCAAAGCCCGAGATAATACAGTAAGGATTCAAAAAAATACTACTGAGGTAGAAGTGATTACTCTACTCTCTAGTATTATTTGAATTTTAATGCTGAATATGTGATGTTTGTATTTCTAGAATTATGCATGTTTATTGATTTAACGATGGGTGAAAAATTTATCTTTATTTTTAATTTATTTATGACCAAGAGAGTATTCTCTGTAGTTGCGTCTTGTATGATTTTCTACATCAGAAATCGACAGTCATTGTT
The DNA here is from genome assembly GCA_030144865.1 of Tinospora cordifolia. Lineage (NCBI taxonomy): Eukaryota > Viridiplantae > Streptophyta > Magnoliopsida > Ranunculales > Menispermaceae > Tinospora > Tinospora cordifolia. The sequence goes on from JAJIYU010003725.1 coordinate 26,280, forward strand.
ATCTTTATTTTTAATTTATGACCGAGAGAGTATGCTCTGTAGTTGCGTCTTGTACGATCTTCTACATCAGAAATCAACAGTCATTGTTTTTATTTTATGAAAATATTGATTTAAGATGTCATGCTGATGTAATGTTTAATTATTGTTGAAATATTTATTTTATTATGCTCTGTTCACAAAA
>JAJIYU010003726.1:0-25997 GCA_030144865.1 Tinospora cordifolia
ATAACTTCCGTTTGTTAATTATTTTATTTGTTTAAACCTTATTATAAGTATCAATATGTAATAATAATATCAATACTTAATCATTTAATCACCTTAACTCTTCTATCATGTATATAAATATTTATTTATTTATATATTTTTATTTTTTTGTGGTTGATTTATTTCATAATTCTCTTATCAACGCATTCGTAGGCATCACAATATTTTTATTTATCTTTCACACCATAATTCTAAGCATATATTTAATAAAATTGTTATTATTTTGTTTTGTTATTTTATTTTAAAATTTTTATTCTTCTCACTAAATAATATTTTATTCTCTATTTACTTGCGACGTGGCTCGCTTGCAAAGTTTTAGGGTGTTACATTTAAAATTTGGCTTATAACCACTAGTTTAAAGTTATTCTAAAATTCTAGATCTTTATACATTCTAATTAAAATACTTCTAAGTCCTTTAACTTCCCTAGTTTGAAAAATACATATTTATAATTTACTTACAAGCCTTTTTGTAAAATTTGACTTCTAATAACTTAATCTTTGAAAGTTAAATAATTTATTGATGTCATAATTAACATAATTACGAACAAAATAAGACTTTTAAATGTCCTAAGTTTAGTTTCAGGGCCTAAGATTTTTATTATTTTCTTATAAAATATTTTTAACTCCTAAAGCTTATTTGTTCATATTTTTAACTAATTTAAATTATTGGATATTTAGATTTCTAACATTAAATAAAACTATTAATGTGTTGGAAAACCGTTTTTTCCAATCCTAATTTAAAAGATTAATTAATTTAATTTTATTAAATCAATTTATCCTCATGTTCAATAATTAATAAATAATCTAATATTAAATTTATTTAATTCAAATTATTAAATCAATATTCTAAATTAATTTTCATAATTGATTTATTTAATTTTTATTTGAATAAAAATATTTGTGTTATTTTCTATTTACGTTTATACTTAACTAAATTAAATTTTATACTATCTAGAATTAAAAGTCAAATCTTTATCTCACGTCGTCTTTGTCCCACTACATCGTGTCGGTCACCGCACACATATACGAATCACATTTTTTGTTAAAGATTTCCCCTTCTCTTCTGAACGCATCAGCTAATACACCAAGATCAAATTCGAATTTAGCACCATACCCTATTCATCGTCTTCTTTATTTCAATATCGATATAGTCAATGTACTGTCAGTTATATATCCTCTTCAGTATTTCCTTGTTCTGTGTTTTTAGACCTTGCTGTAGGATCTTGCCTAGTCGCTTTCCAGACGCCATCAACTTGCTATAAGACCTTGCAAAATCATGAGAATACAGCTTAGTAAGGGAGTTCATTTTCACTGGAATCTAGTTACGTTTTCTTCCTCCCTTGTTTTTTTTTTTCATATCACGTTCATGGCTCCAACATCACACACATTCACACATATCACGAAAGCCCCAAATTGTAACACCCCAATTTTCGACTGGACCTCCGTTCACATGTTTCGTTCTGTTCAAATCTTTTTCTTCAAATTTAAATTCATAACAAATTTGTTCTTAAGTCAATTTCTATAAATATATTCTGTGCAAGATAGAAAATTACAATAATTTTACCGAATAAATCATAAGCAATGCAACGGAATACTTTTAAAACTATTCATTTAAACCAAAATCGTTAAACAAGGAAAACCCTTGACAGATAAAACAAACAAAGTTAAACCAATGTAATTACATTAAAACAATCTAGTAAAATACATAAAACATAACCTCTCAGTCACCTATACCAGATAACCTCCTCATGAGGTGTCCAATCAGAGTGTGAGTCTTCTGATGTAAATTACAGTACTCTACGTCCATGTGTACCTAAAAAATAGAAATGGAAGTGAGTTCGAAAGCTCAGTGGATCGATCCTACACATCACATGCATTATACAGACCCAATCCAAAACATTACAAACACTTTTAAAACATTAGGCGTTCAAACATTCATTTGTTTTAGTCGTAGTCTAAGACCGAAAAAGGGTTGAGATGTCTCTCGGTATTCCCTGCGACCCAATCTAATCTCAGAGGATTCTAATAACCGTCCAAAATCAATCGTCATTCACATCACAGCCTAAGAGAGCTTACTTATCATGAATCATACCGTCTCCCAAAGACTTCGAGCTATCACAGTCAGCTCTAGGTGGAAATACCTACGATCCGCCTTGTGGCTCGACAATCTCAAGCGGTGACATATAGGAGATGCCACCTCGATCCGCTTCAGGCTCGTCGATCGTATCGGTACGTGGATTCTTAATAAAGCATCGCCTTATTTTAGTTTTACAAACAATTTCAATCATGCCAACCATCACGCATATCATGGAAAATAAATCAAATAATGCAGGCTATTCACATGAGTGAATAATGAAGTCTAAATGCATGAATTCCTATTTACGCATGCTAGAGATGAACGAAGCACAATTTAAATAAATTTTCACACTATCAGCCAAGTAAGCCAAATAAGTTCAATCAATTTTATAACAAAATTCTAATAATCCTAGAACTATTCAAATAAATGTTTCGAATCTTAAATCCGTATAATACAAATGAGCAAGAAAGTCACGCCCACCTGATTTCGCCAATCTTCGTGCTCCTCGCTTTTCTTCGAGATCCTTGATACGCTTAAATACATAAATCTGAAATTTAACACTTAGTAGAATTACTCTTAGGCTTAATTAATTCCTAAGATAATTATGGAGTTTAAATATAAATTTCAACTGTGTCTATTAGGTCAAAATAAAGTTTCTAATGTTGAAATAAAATCATTGTTATTTATTTCTATATTTTAAGTATTTATTAAAATTATGTTAAAAATACTTTTACGCTTATATTGTAGAAAATAACAATCCTTCTAATTTAAACCTTTAATTTAAAACTAAATTTCTCATAATTAAATTTTAAGCTCCTATGATTTACTTACTTCTAAATAAATTTATTTAGATTATAGCTAATAAAACACTAATTTAAATTTGGACTCTAAAATCCCTAAGTTCCAGGTTATTAATTTGTCACATAAGAATCCCTAAATTACATCTTTTTGAATTAAATTAATTTAAATTATTCATATTTAGCTATTAAATCTAATTTATGAATTTCTTAAATTTTAAATTCAAAATAAAATTATTTTATCTTAAAACTTTTTCTTAAATGGTTTAATTAATTTCTATTTGAATGAAAAAAATTCTCATATTTATTATTTATATCTAACGTCTAAAATTCATTAAAGTTCTCATATTTGAAATTTCGAGTTTCTAAACTTTAATAGTTATATTCTAAGCTTCTATCATAATCTACAAGCATCAAAATAATATTTTTACTAACATATTCACTAAAGTTTTTAAATTTCAAATTTCATTTTATTTTCGCATCTAAAATCATCTGAAAATAAAATTCATGCTATCTAAAACTTTAAAATTTAAAATGTACCTCGCATCGTTCTCTTTTGCATGAACTACGCCAACAATGAACTCTCGTCCACACGCGATTGCATTCTGCAGTTCTATTCGCCGTCAAGCCAATTACTTCACGTTCCATTACCAAAATCCAAATCACACTACACTAACGCCAAAGCACAGACTACTTCTTTCTCCCCTGTTTTCAGTTTGGTCTTCAATTCATCATAAAAATCTAGATTCAAATCTTGTTCATCATCTTCAAAACCGGTAACAGCTACAAAGCAAAATCTGGTTTCTTTTATTCATCTTCTTCTTCATTTCTTATTCACTCCACTAGAATTCATAAACCCCACCCCCAGAAGTTAGAAAATCAAATCAGAAATCCAAAGTTTTTTCCTTTTTTTTTCGGTCTTCAACCCACCCCTTGTTGTGGTTTTTTTTTTTTTTTTTTTTTTTTTTTTTTTTTTTTTTTTTTTTTTGTGATTCACCAACTAGTAAGTGCCAGCCCCTCATCTCCTTCCCAGCACCAAATCACCTACACACACCTAACGGACAACAAACTCCACCGTTCCACGCAACAACTTCCCCCATCTTCTCCGTTTTCAGTAGCAGCGGCTCCCCCCTACTCTGTTTCTTCCTTCTCGTTCTTCTCTATTCTTCTTCCCTCTGTTCGCGCCACAGCACCAAAAACAGTAGCATGCAGCAGCAACGTGAGCAGCAGCAGCTTCAGCTCCCTTCTTCACGCCCATATTGCAGCAGCACTAGCTTCCCATCTCCTTCATTTCAGTTTCCCTTTCTCTGCATTACGGTGGCACCCCCCAGCAGCAACCAGCAGCGCCCAACATCAACATTCCAACTAGAACGGAACACAGTCAACTATAAACTTCCTTCTCTTCTTCTGTTTTTTTTTTCTTCCTCACGCACGGCAGCTTCATGCCATCCTTCTTCTTGAGTTCGTCTGGCTGTAGCAACCACGACAGCAACAGAGCACTGTTGCTCTGTTCTCTGTTCTTTCCTCTTTTCAGTTTTTCTTCCCGTTCAGCGGAGACAGTAGCAGTAGCTGCAGTAGCAACATAGAGCACCAGCTTCATCCTCTGTTTTCAACTCCAAACCAGAAACGTCACATCCCTCTGTTTTCTTCCTTTCTTCTTCCTATTCTGTTTACAGTAACAACTACACTTTTCCCAACCAGCATTACTGTTATTCCGAGCCAGAGCATCCGGTTCTTTTTCCTTCAGCAATTTGCAGAAGCCAATTCCTTCTCATCTATCATCGTTTCTTCTTCGTTTGGCGATAGCACTAGCAACAGTAACAGTAACAACAGCCATGATCATGATAGAGCATCCTTTGCTCTGTCTCACTTTCTTCTTGGTTCTTCTTTTTCCGTCTGACCACAGCTATGACCGACAGCAGCAGTGTCCTCTGCCTTCTTCTCCAATCTTCTATCGTCCAGACCTTTCCAGCTCTCTCCTCCTTCGGTTGTCTTCTTCGACACACCTCCTTACCACACACGGCAACCACGTTCTTTTGTCACACACCAATCGGTTATACATATATTTATAGGTGTTTTATTTTTTTATTTTTATTTTTTTTAACTAGACATATATTTATACAAATACATATCTATTTTAATCACTATTTAAATGTATGTCTCTCTTTTTTTTAACTTCATAATAAATTTTTTTTATGAAGCATTTCAATTCATTTACCACTACTTTTTAATTTGCCCTTTGATAAATACATAAAGCATCATTTGTATACACATTACTATATTTGTTTTATCAATCACACAATATTTCAATCACTCCAAATTGAATCTCCTTTCGTTGACCAATATGTAATCTCCCAATTTATTTATTTTTTTGTTTATTTATTTCGATCGAATGATTTAATTTTATTTTTCTTTTTGTTACTTTGTTTTAAACTCTTATTATTATTATTTTTATTATTTCCTTTATTTTATGCCTACTCGTGACATGACATGATTACAAAGTTCTGGGGTGTTACAATCTACCCCCTTAAATGAAATTTCATCCTCGAAATTTGAGTCAAGTTACTAACATTGTAAATCGACCTATGTTTCCGCTAGCCAATTACGCTTTCGCTGCGCTACTCTAATTCTTCTTAGAGAATCCTTCCATGTTCTACCAAATCGTATTTCTCATATTCATGAATATAACTAGGATATCTATTCCCTCAGATTAGATTCATCGTTTGGCAATGCTACTAGGTATGAATTTATTTCTTCTTCGGAACCATTCTCTGATAATCATTGAAAATTTCCTCAAGTCCTTCCCATCACTGAGCGAATCTATAATAGTCACCACCTTCTAGTTTCAGATATCACATCTTCACTTACCACTAATAATTTTGGAATAATTACGTCCTATTTTTCCCCAATGGAACGATTGTGAACATTGTTTTTTTTTTTCCTAGTTACCGTTGAGAAGACTTTTAAGTCCACAACTATTAATGTCGTTTAGTATAATAACTGGGATATCCTAACACATGTATCACATGCAACATTTCAAACTTTTCCATAAAAGGATTTTGGATATTTACTAATAATTTGGGGTATGCTTTCACCTGGAATGAACTTAAGCTATTCACACATTTTCATTTTCCTTTATCATGCAATCTCACGACTTTCATAATGAACCATCATAGCTTTTTGAAATAGGGTTCTAATACTAAGGGCTCAGATAGGTACTTATCTAATTATCCTATTCTATCATTTCAGCCTTAGGCGATTGTGTTCTTACAGATGTCTTATACTCAGAGATTAATGGTCATTATCTAGGGTTAATTTTTTTTTGCAATAATAGAAAGTAAGTCATGCTGATCAGGAATACCGTGTGAAGCATCCATTCCTGGAGTGGTGGTTGAAACCTTGGAGGTCTAGGCATTAGAAGGAAATTGTTCGACTGATAACAAAGAATCTAAGCCACCACATTCGGCATTGATCTTCAGGAGAACATTTGTTAAGTATTGATCATTAACCCTTGTTGGAATAATACATTGAGTCACAATACCAACATTAGCTAGACTTTCCTTCATCCACCGATCATATATAATAGATGTTTTCCTCTCTGGCATAAGATTAAAAGATGAACTTGAATGTTAAGGAAGTTTGGCTTGTATCTGTTCAAACATCTATTCAACTCGGACAAAGGGAGAAATTTTCCTAACCTGAGGATTTACTTAGAATATACCAAATGGTTAATTTACAAGAGTTTCCTTCTGCTCTTCCCATTTAATAAGATCTCGAACAAGACTACACATGTCACAATGAACGAAAAATGTGCAATGGCTATTGCTCTATTTTGTTGGTTACACTTTCTTAATCACACCTGTGGTGTTACTATTAGCTACAGGGTTTTCACCATTTGCCCCCAATTCTGAGAGTAATCTCTAATCTACTCCCTTGGAGATCTCAACTATTTTTTCCTACTATCACCCCTCTGGTCTGACTTGTTTCTATTCTCTCTCAAGCACGCTTAACTGCAGAGTTCTGATGGGATCCGGTGCATTAGTGCTGGTATGATCGCACCCACTATTGCCTTATTCTAATTTATCAATAGATAACTAACACCATCTAAATTTCCTTGGTCTACATCCTTTTCATCAACGCTAATTCGTCTTGGCCTATCCCATCGAGATTTGTTGTTCTGTTACTAATGTGTTTCTCTTCGGGCCTCTAGCAATCTGCTCTGATGGTGCCCTCTTATGCTTGAATTTTTTTTTTTGCTTATTCTTGTTCTAAGTCATTCTCACTCGTCTTCTACCAATAATATGCCGATCCTACCAATTGGTATGCCACGAATGTCATCCCTCTAGGTCTAGTCACTCCCATAGCCTTCAGATGTTGATTCATTTCAATAAGCCACCTTTGTACTGAAAAGGGATCAGTCACGTCTTAAAACGTACCTAAGTTTCACTTTCTGGAATTCATTCAACAATTCCCATTGTTCCTTATTTTAACTGACCAATCTACTCTAAGGCACCTTACCTGTAGGCCTATCTATCTAATGAGTTTGAAGTTGTAGCCGCATCTGAGGCTCTAATTGCTCTGGTGACTGTACTTATGTTTAAGTAGGCATCAACAACGGTGGTAATGCTAATGACTGTAGAGTCTACACCACTTGTTCCACAAGTCCTAGAGTAATCTCCAATCTCACTCTCTGAGAAATCTTTGCTATCAATTTCAGGATTATTAAAGTCTCTCCGATCATTGCCACCCTCGACGTGCTCTCACCACCCAGTACAGGCTCATCTCTCACCTCTTGACATGAAGAACAAGTCAAGAATTTAACTCAGCGTTCCATGATCCATTCATGCTAAGTTGAAGGACAACGTTTATTCCCTAGGTATACATATATGTTTTATATTACCTTCTAGTACCATACTTATCCTATTGACCACTACTTCCTATACGCCCATGCCCTTTCGCGTTTCTCGTGCTAGGGTGACTCTAGGTGCATAGTCTCTAAGTTCTCGATTTGTCTCAGTTGTCTAGGGATTTATGCTTCTAAGTCGGCAGCATTTTGTTTATTTCTGGGTACATGAGTTTGGGTTATAATACTTAAATAATCAAACTACATACATAACAAACAGTCATCCAACAACCAAGCAACCAATGCACGCTAGCATAATGCAATCCCAAAGCTTCCATCTGTGCTTCCAGGTTCGTGTGCCCCATCCCACACTCGTCCTCCCACACAGACTTTCGCCCAAAATTACATTATACCCAAACAATGGCGCAAGTGTCTCGATATCCGCAGTTGCCAAGTCTCACTGTGTTGATCAGGCACAATATAACATGTGCATCCACAGACTTACTCTAAGGCTGACACAAGTCCCACTATACTGTACCGCCCCATCCCAGTACAATATATTGCGTACAAGTTCAGCCAAAGAAATCGATCACTTACCAAACATAGTCAGTCATTCTCCAAATTCAGGATTCCTCCGTACCCCCAAATCCTTATGCACCCCATCCTACATAGAGACTAAGGATACCGTCTCCTCCCAAACTCGGGTCCTGACCAAACAAGTGTGCGTTCAAACACGTTATCAGCCTCTAACCTATGTCTTAAAAGCTTTTAATTTATTTATGATCCACTGTACTCTCGGGATAGCACTCAGTCTCTAACTAGACCTAACGTCTCAGTACCTCACTTGGCCTGATATCCTTCTGTAAGATTGCCAAGTTTGACTCCATAAACTTCTATATGACACCATCACCTCGAATCACACCTGCGACTGTAGCTCAAACGCGTTGGCATCACCCTAGTTTTTTTCTAAACTTCTAGCCACCTAACATCAATTTCTATCCAGTTTTACACAGTTATTTGTTTCTTGTGATACCATCATGTCAAGTACTATCATCATAGGTTCTTTTTAAATGATAATGAAAACTTCTAGGGACCTCTAATCAACATAAAGGTAATCCATCGGGTACGTACTTCCTAGAAGAAGATCTAACCAAATCAACCCTTTAGGGACCTTTACACTGAAAGCAGGTCAACTATCAGAAATCATTATCTCTTCTTGGGTCGCATCAATAACAGTACTCAATCCTGTTGGCATCACTTATTTTCCTCCTAGACTTCTACCCATGCTACCCTTTTCCAAAATAATATTCAAGAAAATTCATTGTTCGATGAAAGCAAATATGATAAAATTCATTTTCAGCGAAAATCAAATTCAATAAAATCTTCATTTCAGTGAAAATCATACCCGGTAAACTCAAATCTAGCCCAGTGTGTCATAATACTGAGCTCTGATACCATATTTATAACACCCCAATTTTCAACCGGACCTCTGTTCACGTGTGGATCGTTGCCCGATGAAAACGAGATGCTACCAGAAAATTTTGTTCTGTTCAAATCTTTTTCTTCAAATTTAAATTCATAATAAATTTGTTCTTAAGTCAAGTTCTATAAAAATATTTTGTGCAAGATAGAAAATCACAATAATTTTACCGAATTAATCATAAGCAATGCAGCGGAATACTTTTAAAACTATTCATTTAAACCATAATCGTTAAACAAGGAAAGCCATTGAAAAATAAAAAAAAAATAAAGTTAAACCAATGTAATTACATTAAAACAATCTAGTAAAATACATAAAACATAACCTCCCAGTCACCTATACCGGATGACCTCCCCATGAGGTTTTCAATCAAAGTGCGAGTCTTTTGATGTAAATTACAGTACTCTACGTCTATGTGTACCTGAAAAATAGAATTAGGAGTGAGCTCGAAAGCTCAGTGGATCGATCTTACACATCACATGCATTATAGAGACTCAATCCAAAACATTACAAACACTTTCAAAACATTAGGCGTTCAAACATTCATTTGTTTTAGTCATAGTCTAAGACCGAAAAAGGGTTGAGATGTCTCTCGGTATTCCCTGTGACCCAATCTAATCTCAGAGGGTTCTAATAACCGTCTAAAATCAATCGTCATTCACATCACAACCTAAGAGAGCGTACTTATCATGAATCGTACCGTCTCCCAAAGACTTCGAGCTATCACAGTCAGCTCTAGGTAGAAATACCTACGATCCGCCTTGTGGCTTGACAATCTCAAGTGGTGACATATAGGAGATGCCACCTCGATTCGCTTCAGACTCGTCGATCATACCAGTACGTGAATTTTTAATAAAGCATCGTCTTATTTTAGTTTTACAAACATTTTCAATCATGCAAACCATCACGCATATCATGAAAAATAAATCAAATAATGTAGGTTATTCACATGAGTGAATAATGAAATCTAAATGCATGAATTCCTATTTACGTATGGTAGAGATGAACGAAGTACAATTTAAATAAATCTTCACACTATCAGCCAAGTAAGCCAAACAAGTTCAATCAATTTTATAACAAAATTCTAATAATCCTAGAACTATTCAAACAAATGTTTCGAATCTTAAATCTGTATAATACAAATGAGCAAGAAAGTCACGCCCACCTGATTTTGCCGATCTTCGTGCTCCTTATTTTTCTTCGAGATCCTTGATATGCTTAAATACATAAATCTGAAATTTAACACTTAATAGAATTACTCTTAGGCTTAATTAATTCCTAAGATAACTATGAAGTTTAAATATAAATTTCAACTGTGTCTATTAAGGTCAAAATAATGTTTCTAATGTTGAAATAAAATCATTGTTATTTATTTCTATATTTTCAGTATTTACTAAAATTATGTTAAAAATATTTTTGCGCTTATATTGTAGAAAAATAATAATCCTTCTAATTTAAACCTTTAATTATAACTAAATTTCTCATAATTAAATTTTAAGCTCCTATGATTTACTTACTTCTAAATAAATTTATTTGGATTATGGCTAATAAAACACTAACTTAAATTTGGACTCTAAAATGATTCATTTATGTTCTATAAATTTCATTTCACTTAAAAGTAATATTTTTATATTTAAAATTTGAACTAAGTTCCAGGTTATTAATTTTTCACATAAGAATCCCTAAATTACATCTTTTTAAATTAAATTAATTTAAATTATTCATATTTAGCTATTAAATCTAATTTATGAATTTCTTAAATTCTAAATTCAAAATAAAATTATTCTATCTTAAAACTTTTTGTTAAATGGTTTAATTAATTTCTATTTGAATGAAAAGAATTCCAATATTTATTATTTATATCTAACGTCTAAAAATCATTAAGGTTCTCATATTTGAAATTCCGAGTTTCTAAACTTTAATAGTTATATTCTAAGCTTCTATCATAATCCACAAGCATCAAAATAATATTTTTACTAACATATTCACTAAAATTTTTAAATTTTAAATTCCTTTTGTTTTCGCATCTAAAATCATCTAAAAATAAAATTCATGCTATCTAAAACTTTAAAATCTAAAATGTACCTCGCATCGTTCTCTTTGCACGAACTACGCCAACAATGATTTCTCGTCCACACGCGATCGCATTCTGCTGTTCTATTCGCCGTCAAGCCAATTACTTCACGTTCCATTACCAAAATTGCTAACACACTACTCTAATGCCAAAGCACAGACTACTTCTTTTTTCCCCTGTTTTCAGTTTGGTCTTCAATTCATCATAAAAATCTAGATTCAAATCTCGTTCATCATCTTCAAAACTGGTAACAGCTACAAAGCAAAATCTAGTTTCTTTTATTCATCTTCTTGTTCATTTCTCATTCACTCTACTAGAATTCATAAACTCAACCCACACACGATAGAAAATCAAATCAGAAATCGAAAGTTTTTGCCTCTTCATTTCGGTCTTCAACCAACCACTAGTTGTGGATTTCCTGTTTTTTTTTTTTTTTTTTTTTTTTTTTTTTTTTTGGTGATTGACCAACCAGTAGCTGCAAGCCCTTCATCTCCTTCGCAACACCAAATCACCTACACACACCTAACGGACAGCAAACTCCACCGCTCCACGCACCAACTTCCCCCATCTTCTCCGTTTTCAGTAGCAGCGGCTCCTCCCTACTCTGTTTCTTCCTTCTCGTTCTTCTCTATTCTTCTTCCCTCTGTTCGCGCCACAGCACCAAAAACAGGAGCATGCAGCAGCAACGTGAGCAGCAGCAGCTTCAGCTCCCTTCTTCACGCCCATATTGCAGCAGCACTAGCTTCCCATCTCCTTCATTTCAGTTTCCCTTTCTCTGCATCACGGTGGCACCCCCCAGCAGCAACCAACAACACCCAACATCAACATTCCAACTAGAACGGAACACAGTCAACTTCAAACTTCGTTCTCTTCTTCTGTTTTTTTTCTTACTCATGCACGGCAGCTTCATGCCGTCCTTCTTCTTGAGTTCGTCTGGCTGCAGCAACCACAACAGCAACAGAGCACTGTTGCTCTGTTCTCTGTTCTTTCCTCTTTTCAGTTCTTCTTCCAGTTCAGCAGAGACAGTAGCAGTAGCTGCAGTAGCAACATAGAGCAGTAGCTGCTGTAGCAACATAGAGCACCAGCTTCATCCTCTGTTTTCAACTCCAAACCAGAAACGTCACAGCCTTCTATTTTCTTCCTTTCTTCTTTCTGTTCTGTTTACAGTAACAACTACACTTTTCCCAGCCAGCATTGCTGTTATTCCGAACCAGAGCATCCGGTTCTTCTTCCTTCAGCAATTTGCAGCAGCCGATTCCTTCTCATCTATCATCGTTTCTTCTTCGTTTGGCGATAGCACTAGCAACGGTAACAGTAACAGCAGCCATGATCACGACAGAGCATCCTTTGCTCTGTTTCACTTTCTTCTTGGTTCTTCTTTTTCCGTCCGGCCACAGCTATGACCGACAGCAGTAGTGTCCTCTGCCTTCTTCTCCAATCTTCTATCGTCCAGACCTTTCCAGCTCTCTCCTCCTTCTGTTGTCGTCTTCGACACACCTCCTTACCACGCACGACAACCACATTCTTTTGTCACACACCAATCGGTTATACATATATTTACAGGTGTTTTATTTTTTTTAACTAGACATATATCTATACAAATACATATACATATCTATTTTAATCACTATTTAAATGTATGTCTCTTTTTTTTTAACTTCAAAATAAATTTATTCTTTTATGAAGCATTTCCATTCATTTACCCCTACTTTTTAATTTACCCGTTGATAAATGCATAAAGCATCATTTTTATACACATTACTATATTTGTTTTATGAATCACACAATATTTCGATCACTTCAAATTAAATCTCTTTTCGTTAACTAATATGTAATATCTCAATTTATTTTTTTTTCGTTTATTTATTTTAATTGAATGATTTAATTTTATTTTTCTTTTTGTTTCTTTATTTTAAACTCTTATTCTTATTATTTTTATTATTTCTTTTATTTTATATCTACTCACAACATGGCATGGTTACAAAATTACGGGATATTACACAAATTCACCCAAACCAGCTCCTCAACTATCCGTCTCTTGTTCTTCGTTTACAATTCAGACCAAAAATCCGTCATCGTTAAGATAAAAAAAAAAACATCCAAATCACGACAAATCTGCAATCTCCCTTCCTTGAATCACGACCAGCAAGCATCAAAACGCACTAGTCAAGTTCACACATCCATCACAATCCCCATCGTCCTCTCCATTCACGGTTTCATGTTCAAACCCAAAACTAGCAACACCGTGGACCAAAAATCAAACTGCCGTCACTCATGGTTGTTGTTGGTTTCTTTTCCCTCTTCGTTTAAATTCTTCTCCTCCTCTATTCATCGCACAAACCAACACCAACAGCTCCTCATGACTGGCAGTATCAATGTCCAGTGGCCTTACTTCTCTTGATTCTTCCCGGACAACGGCAATAGCCCTCATGGTTTGCACCAGCCATTGTTACTACCCTTTCTTCTTCTCCTTCATCGCCAGCTACTACTACATCAGGGTTCCCTGTTCTTGTTTGCCCATCACAACAACGACGCACAACCCACACAGCAGAGTTTTTGTTCATTACTCACCCAAATCGTTCCAACTCACAGCCTTTATTCATGATTTCTGCAACAACACCCCAGAACAACAGCAGCACCTCTGCTGACTTCAATTTCTCCTTCATCTGGCCGTGGCAATTCCAACCAATCATAGCTGGTTTCGCTACATCACACAACTCCGCACAGCAAGACACATATAGCCTCTCGATCTTTCCTTCATTCCACGCAGCAGCTGAAAAACCAAGTTTCTAGTTTCGTTCTCCCCTGTTACACCAAACGAAATCCCCAGATTTCATTTTCAATTTATTCCTCTTCCCAACACAGCAGCAACAACAACAAGGTCTGATTCTTGTTCAATTTTTCATCATCCAACCACAAAATCCCTTATCAGAGCTCCCAAATTTGTAAAACCAATAAGTCCTAGAAATCTAGATTTCCTCCATCGTGTTCTTCTTTTTCTTCCAAATGCAACAGCAAGCAGAGATTTAGATTTCTTCCTCTCTACTTTGTCCAAATTACACACTGCGATTTTCTTTCTTCCCTTGTTCGGTAGCCGCGACAACAACCAGTAGTTGTTGGTTTACTCTTCTTCATTTCTAGAATCACCGCCCCAAAATTTGCTCAATATCCAAAAACCTCTTCTTCATCAACGCATCAGAAATTTCTGGAAAATTTCTCTCTCTCTCTCTCTCTCTCTCTCTCTCTCTCTCTTTGCTAATCACTTAAGTTTATTTAAACTTTAGTATAGTGTTAATGATATCGCAACTTACTTTAATTCTTCCATTATATGTATAAGTATTTTATTATTAATTTTTTTTCAAGTATTACTTTATCCTTAATTCTAAATCACCACTTCCACCAATCAAGAAAATTTTTCAATGCTAAGTTTCATTATTTTTCATTTTTTTTTCTAATTCAAGCTAAATATATATATTTTTTTCTGTTTTATCCACATTTATATTTTAGATGAATTTCTAATTTGAACCTTTAATCTTTAGACGTAAATTTATATTTTCAAAAATTGTTTATCTTTGTTACTAACATACACAAGCTTAAAAAATTCGAGGGTGTTACATAAAGCTTCATATTTCTACAAACATAATATCTCATTTCTTATTGACTCTCGACGTAGTACGCTTGTGAAATTCCAAGCTGTTACATCTTTTCGAGGGTGTTACATAATATCTCATTTCTTCTAGCCATCTAATATTAATTTCTATCTAGTTTTATACAATTATTTCTCATGATACTATCTGCCCCAAGTCTTCGACCTTTCCTGAGTAGCGATCAACCTCTCTAGGACCTTTCATCAGAACAAGCTCAACCCTCTAGTACATACTTTCGAAGAAGAAGATCCAACCAGATCAACCTTTCAGGGATCCTTATCTTGAAAGAAGGTCAACTATCAGGGAAAACTACCAGTACTAGTGTCTCTCAACTCGAGTAAGATAGCCTCACTAACTCTCCTCTAAACTTCTACCCATTCTACCACTTTTCAAAATTATATTCAGAAAAATTCATCTTTCGATGAAGTCAAATACAATGAAATTCATTTTCAGTGAAAATCAAGTTTAGTGAAATCTCCAATTCAATGAAAATCAGATCTTGTGAACTCAAGTCTAGCTCAGTATAACATAATACTGGGCTCTGATACCATATTTTTTTTATTGTAACAACCCACCGCCACCACCGCTGTAACACCCCAATTTTTAACTGGACTTCCCATTACATACTATGGGTCGTTACCCGTTGAAAATCGAGATGCTACTAAAATTTTTTATTCTGGCAAAATTTTTTTCTTAAATTTCAAGTTTCAGTTAGATGTTTCTAAATACATATCTGAAAACACATGTTATATAAAACAAAAGATCCAAATAATTTCTCATTAGGTTCACTATAATTTCACAATTAAATAAAACAATTTTAAATCAGAAATTATAAGTTATAAATCACAAGTAATAATTCTTAACTAATAAATCATGCAGCAGAAATTCAATTCAAAATGATTACTTGTAAAACAATGAAATTAAATTCAAAAGGGAATTATATAGGTAATTTTGTTACAATTAATTAAACAAAATACAACCTCTAAATTCTCCTAACCCAGATAATCTCCCCATGAGATTATTAATCGTTAGTGAAAGTCTACTGACATAGGTTACAGTACTCTACGTCCATGTGTACCTAAAAAATGAAATGAAAGTGAACTCGAAAGCTTAGTGGATCATTCCTCTACATCATACGCATTATACAGATCAAAACTCAAAACAATACAAACATTTTCAAACATTAGGCATTTCAAACATCCATTTGGTTTTGGTTAAAGTCTAAGATCGGAAGAGGGTTGAGATGTCTCTCGGTATTCCCCACGATCTCATCTAATCATAGAAGATCTCGAATACCATCTAAAATCAGTCAAGTCGTCAACATCATAGCCTAAGAAAGAGTACTTATTGCGACTCATACCGTCTCCCAAAGACTTTGAGCTATCGCAGGCAGCTCCGATTGGAAATACCTACGATCCGCTTTGTAGCTCGTCAATCTCAAGCGGTGACATATAGGAGATACCATCTTGATCTGTTTCAAGCTCGTCAATTGCACCAGTACATGGATTTTTAATAATCCTTCCTCTTAATTTAGTTTTGCAAACAATTTCAATCATGCCAAACATCACACAATACAATAGATAATTTCTCAACTTATGCATACAATGCAATGGTAGTCTGAAAAAATAACAAATGTTATAAAATGCAACCTACATGATAATCAAATGAATAACTAGTGTTATCTAGTGCATTTCCTCTATTTGTGCATGTCATGAAATATTTATGCTTGAATTTAAAACAAAACATCATGTTGTCATCCAAGCACACCAACTAATCTCAACCAATTTCATAACCAAAATCTAAGAACTTAGAACTATTCAAATAAATGTTTTGAATTTTAAATCTATATAATACGTATGAGCAAGAAAATCACGTCCACCTGATTCCGAAGATCTTCAGGGCTCCCTTACTTTTTTTCGAGTAATCCCATACTATAAAATGTAGAAATTTGAAATTTTTCACTTAATAATTTATTCTCAATTTAAATGATTTCTAATTTAATTAGGAAGTTTAAATATCAGTTCCAACTAATTTAGGATTATTCTTAATTTTTAAAATTTTTTATATTATAATTAATGTAATTTCTCAGTCCTTTGAATCTTCTTAATTTGAATTTAAAACTTTAATAATTTACTTGTAAGCTTGTTCATAAAATTATATTTCTAATAATTGAATCTTTGTAATTTAAATAATTTATTAATATCATAATCAATCTAATTACGAACAAAATAAGACTTCTAAATGTTACAAATTTAGTTTCAAGACCTAAAATTTTTATTCTTCACTTATAAAAATTTTGAACTTAAAATTTTTATACAAGTAATTCAAATTTTTGAATTTAAACTTCTAATCTTAAACAAAACTATTAACGCATTGAAAATATATATATTTGATCCTAATTTAAAAGATTAATTACTTTAATTTTTTATTAAATTGCTTAAATTAATCCTCATGTTAATCATTTAATAAATAATTGAAACATAAATTTATTTAGTTTGAATTATTAAATAAATATTCTAAACAAATTTTAATAATTGATTTATGTAGTTTCCATTAGAATAAGACATTTTTAATATTTTCCATTTGAATCTTGTTTTTAATTACAATTTAATTTGTAATATTCAGAACTTGAATTTTTGAAGCTTTGATATTTATATTCTAGGCATCTATTAAACTTCACAAGCATCAAATAATATTTCTACTAAAAAGTTTAATAAAGTCTTTAAATTTCTAAATTTGATCATTTTTTTGTAGCATCAAAATCATTTAGAAATAAATCTTTATATTATTAAAAATTTGAAATTCAAATTTTTACCTGACGTTGTCTTCTTTGCGAGAACAGCACCAGCAACACCCAAAACCAGCAGCGAGCACATCTCCTTCGTCCTTTGCTCTTCAACAGCAGCAACACAAGCACACACGGCAGATGCACCTCATTCCCTATACCCAAATCACACCAAGAATTTCTTCTTCCATGATCTGTAGTTCACCTTTTCCATAAAACACACCCATCAGCCACCATTACTATTTCTTCTATTTGTGATTCATGGCAGGCCATCAGAGAAATCGAAATCAAACCCAACCCATTTAATTTCTAGCAACATCAACACATCTAAGATCACGTTCATCATCTCCCTCACAATCAAGCACCAAAAACCTCAAATTAAAAAATCTGAAATTTTTTTTCCACTTCTTTGTTCCTCGTTCCTCCCATTCTTTACGGTCCAAATACAATCAAGAACTCCAAATTTGAGAACCAAATCACTTTCATCTCATGCTTGTTCTTTCTGATCATGAACCCACAGCACATACTCCTCCTTTCCACTTCTTGTTCATCAAACAAATACCACGGCTAGCATAAAGGAAAATCAATTCATAATGGCATCTTCTTCTTCCGTTTCAACACCCTCAAAAATTAGAAATTAAACTAGAAAGTGAAACAAAATCCAGTTGTTGCTTCTTCTTTCCATCGTTCAATGATTACGACCCTAGGCACCATCATCAAGCCCCTAATTCATTTCTTCTTGTTCTTCTTATTCGCACATCCAAATCCAAATGCATAACACAAACCGAGAACCCCAAAACCAGATTTCGTTCTTTTGTTCTAGCATCATGTACCTCACTCACCAGCTGCAAATCCCAACTGAAATCCAAAAATCAACGCCCTATTTAGTCTTCGCCGCTGTTATTCCTCTGTTATGCTTCCTCCTCATTTCAGCTCAACCAAATCTAAAAATTTCCCTCTTTCCATTTGTTCTTTGATCTTCACAAGTAATCCAACTCAAAGCCCCAAATTTGAAAACGAAATTGAGCCCTCAGTGTTGTTTCATCTTTGTTCTTCATCCATCCTCTTCGTCCCTAAACAGAGCACGCCCCTATCCACCAAAAACCTAACTCATGAGCTTTGTGAATTTCTTCTTCTTTCCATCTTTTAATCCACAACCAGCCTAGTATCAGTTTTGTTTTCTATTCATGCATCAGTTGTGATGCTTCTCTCTTCTTCTTCCTTCTTCTTCGTTCCTTCTAGTTTCTTCTTCATTCTACTTAGTTCCAAAATTTTGGTTTCTTTTTTTTTCTTTTTTTTTTCCACCCTAAAACAGAGCATGCATTGTTTGTTATTTGTTTTTTTTTTTTTCGATTTTGCTCAAAACTCTAAAATTTCAGAATTTTTTTTCATTCTTTCAAAAAAAAAAGAAAAACACAACATTATATATTTGTATATATAGTCATTAAACTTTGGTCCTAAAATAAATGAAAAAAAACAAGTTTTTAAATTTTTTTATTTTATTATGAGTTTTATTTATTTATTTATTTTCTTTTTTACGAAGCGACGTGCACGCACGCATTACTCGTGTCATCGCACTCGCGCAAGTGTGACGATCCCTCACTGGGCCCACAAAACCCCCCTTCAGGGCACTTTTATGCTAGGTGGTCATTCAAAAGTACTGTCCCTACCCCCAAAGGTTTTCATTCGCCTCCGCAGAGAATCGAACCTAAGACCTAGGGCTCAAGTACTTATTTCTTTTATCATCCGCTACCATTGAACCAATAACGCTGTCGGGACCCCTTCCCTAGGATGAAGGGCGAACCGACCGGCACAATGTCCTAACAAACCCGCTCGCAAGTTGAGTTTTTCAAGACACTGTTAAGCCTCAACATACAACACCATATCACACACTATCATAGTAATCATAAGGAATGCAGAAGAGGTTTAACATACGAACACCAGTAAAAACTTGATATTTATCCAAAACGGGTCATTATAACATGTATAGTAACGGGAGTGACTATCCCTTATATACAAGCTTTCTTCACTCCTATACATGGTTCTACCTCTCAAAACACGAAACAAAAAAAATATGAAGACACCTACCAATAAGATAAGAGAGTGTAGCCCTACGCGATAACTACTACCTTGCCCTTATCCGCTACTGAAGAACCTGAAAAGTTAGAGTAGTGAGCCTAATTGTCCACGGCGGTTCAATGAGTAATGCAGTTTAATTCAAACTTAAAACAAGTATTTCACAATTAAAAACATGTGCCATAGATGCATGAGTAATAACATTATGCAAATGAATGCAACAGTAAATACAATTTAAATCCATAATGCAATCGCGCACCTTCATTAAAAACAGTTTCAATAATGCTGAAAACATATAAATCAACTCGAGCAGGAGAAACCCAGCGGTTAGGTGTATATGTGACAACCCTAATCTGGGCCCACAGAACCCCCATCAGGGCACTCTGTGCTAGGTGGTCACTCGATGCTCTAGGGGAGCCCAATTAATAAACGAGCGAGTTGTAGACAGTTAGGCATATCGTGACGACCTGATTAAGACTTATTGTTGTTGCCATCATCGTAGGCCCAAGAACCCTTCAACAGACACTCTGTGCTAGGTGGTTACTATCAGGGTCACAACTCGCCCTAATTGTTCTACCGCATCCAATACCCTAACCCGCTCCCAGACCTCGACATTCGGTGTACTTCTCATTTAAAACTCATTCAAAGGATGCAAGTTCATCACAATATGTAACACCATTTTCACAATGCATAGAATAACAAGCTCTAAGGAATGAGTTTGAAAACACTACTCACAGGGATGCTCCGCTACCGGCGCTCCTCTCGCGATCGGTCGCATCCCGCTAGCACTGGGTCCTACGAAATCGACGCAACTTCTTAACATTAATATGAAACTTGGGTCACTCTAATTCTACATTATTGGTTAATCAATTATTTGACCTAGTCAAGAACAGTTCACATATGTTCGTTCACCTTGCCTTAGTTACTAAGTCCATTTGATTGACCTCGGTCAATCTTGGTCAACCCTAGTCAACTTATCATTTGCTGACCTAACTGGTCAACAGAGTCACACAAGGTCAATTCTGGTCTTTATGGGGTTAATTGGGCCAAAAAGGGTCAATATCCCCAATTCTTATTACTTAGGCACAAACCTTAACCTATGACCCTATCTGTGCAACCATTTGTCCGATTTGTCTGAGGGCAAGCCGTTCGTCAAATCTGTGCCAAACTTTGCAGAACTGTTCTAGACTTCCTAAAGTTTCTCCAAAATTTTAAATTATAATTTTTGGACCTCATTTACTAAGATTTCTAAGCATGATAACAGAAACTGCACAAATCCCGTATCCCCTGTGGCAGGTAGTGACTGTTTGCCTTAGTTGACCTAGCTACACACATTAGAATGTCCTAAAATTTTGTAAGAAACTTCTGGACATAGCTAAGAGTCTCTCAATAAAATTTCAGCTCAATCTGTCATGGTTTGGTAAGTCAATTTTATCTCAAAAATTTCGGCCAGATTGCAGGAAATTTCTGGGTTCAAGGATTCTACAATCTTTTAGTGTTCCTTTCCCTCATTCAATCACCATTCTATGGGTTGTTTCTTGTGTCCACTTACAGTTTACAGGTCATAACATATTCACTAATCACAACCACTTCGAATCAGTAGCATACAACTTCAAAAACATGTCTATCATTCTCTCAATATTCTGCTATATTCCAAAGAACACAAGGAATTTGCTCTAACACCCTACAATCATGGCATATTTGCATGAATAACAAGACACATCCATAAGAATTCAAGGTCAAGTCTTTATATCTTTCTAGAACCTCTACTGTGGGGTCTACAATGACTCTAGTTCCAGCCCAAAAGGGTGCCTTTAGGTGTCCCGAATATAACTCTTATTCTAGTTTCAACCTCTTTTTGTCGGCATTGTTACAACAGTAAGTAGCACAATGAATACCAGAGATTCACAAGACGCATTAAACGTTCTAATATGCAAGCTTTACCACTTGGACACTTGAATACACTTCATGAGAGGTAAAGTGAAGGGTTTCACCTGATGGACGAGTCTGGATTGGTCCTGGTATGAGCTTTCCCAAGGTTGTAATAGTGAGTAAGCGACCAACTTCAAGGGTCCTAAAATCATGCATAAGTCCCTATTTTCACTCTCTAACTCTTGAAGATCAAGGTATATATGAAAATGAGGGGAATGAACCATTTTACATTAAAAAAAGAATTGGAAATGGCCAAGGTCCAAGGCTTCAAAAGTGGTTCTAACACACACTTTCTGGTTTTTATGGTTTTAAGTAGTGTGGACAGCCCTCTTCTTGATGTTTTCTACTTCAGACAGCTCCAAAACTGAGCAAACTACTAGTGGGACCTTGTAAGTGGTGGTACAAGCTTCAAATCATGCTATAATTTGCAAGATTTGGTGGAGAATTGAAGAAGTTCTGAGCTTGGAAAGTTTGCTACAGAATCTGGAAATTTTGGAGTTTGAGCTCAAGAATGTCTTTTTATTGCATGAGGATGCTTGCTTGGCAAGGGTGTGGATGACATGTGGCATCCAGGTGGCACTTAACATCACATGCTGGATGCCCAGTTGGCAGCCTTCATTGGCTAAATTAGAGGCCATGAAGTGATGGCAAAACTATGGGTTATAAACCATGAACTTCCATGGTTTTGCTAGAAAAATCTACTGAAAATCCCCAAAATTTGGTAAAAAATCGGCCAAAAAAACCCCCCAAAACGCACAAAAAGACAAGGAGGAGAGGGAGCTGGACCCCCTCTTGGGTGTGTGGGCCGGCCCACGCGCCTGGCCCGGGCACTAGGCGCCCGGGCTGCGCGTGCAGCCCGAGTCCCGCACGGGCGCCCACCCGTACGGTCCGGGCGCTCGGCCCATTGGGGCCTGGGCCAGCCCAGGCCCAGGGCCTAGGTTAGCCCAGGTTCCATCCATTTAATTTTTTTTTTATTTTTTTGTTTTATTTTTTCCATACACATATATACTTATATACGCGTATTTTATACAAAAATTTTACATTTTCTTTTTCTAATTTATTAAAATTGTCTAATTCATCATTTTCCATCAAAATGTCAATATTATACCCCATTTCATCATTAAATTAATTATTTTCTCAAAAAATTGTATAATTTTTTCAAAAATCATATTTTTCTTCCAGAAATTTCATTTATCATTCTAAAAATTTGATAATTGCTCTAAAAATTCATAAATTAATCTTATAATTTATTTTCCTCAAGAAAACACATTTTCCTAATATTTTCATGTGTTTTCTCATTAAAATTATATTTTCTCGAATTATTTCTATTTTTCTTAATAATTAATCCGAAATTAGAAAAAACTGGAAAAAATTTTGTATTTTCTCATTAAAATTCTAGAAATACAGGGAGTACATAAATGTCAAATCCGTCAATCCGATGTCAAAAAATGTGGGTCGTCACAATGAGTATCGTGTGTTTTTATTTATTTATTTTATTTTATTTTTTTGATCAATTGATATTAACTTTTCCTTTTCAAATGAATCTTAGATTTTTATTTGTTATGTTTTAATTATTTATATTTTGCGAAGTTCATATTATTATCATTATCATTATTATTATTAGTTTTGTTATTTTATTTTAAATTCTCATTTTGTTACAAAATAATATTTTATTTTATTCTATGTTCGCTCGTGACATATCGTGCTCACAAAATTCTGGGGTGTTACAGCCATGGAGACCTACACCCACGTCATGGCATTGTTACTCACAAGATATCGTTCCCGCCCCTAGGGGTTTTGCTTCGCCTCCGTGGGATTCGAACCTTGATTCTGGTGGGTCAAATACAAAGTTTTGTGAACTCCTACTACCATTGAGGTCAATGGTAGTGGGAGTTCGCAAAACTTTGTATTTGATCTCCAGAATCAATGTTCGAATCCCACAGAGGTGAAGCAAAACCCCTAGGGGCGGGACAATACTTGTGAGTAACAATGCCATGACGAGCCATGACGTGGGTGTGGGTCCCAATGGCAGTGGCAGTGGGTTGTTACATAACATGTGAATAAAATTCGGTCTAACGTATGTATAACATATGAATTATCAATGAATAATGCGAGTAATGGTAGAATGTTGGTATAAAATAGCAAGCGATGAATAATGCATGAATAATGGTATAATGCAACTCATTATTAACCATAATAATAATATATGGTTTATTATTATTATTAATGCATATATAGTTAGTGAAATTATGTAAAAATTTCACATTTTAAACGTATTCTATCATATTTTATTAAAATAAATGTAAAGATTCTTTTTTTTTGTAATAATGTCAAATGATCTTGTTTTGTTAAACTTTCTCAAATAACAATTGAAAATAAGTAAAATAATATAAGAACATTCTTTCAATACTTTTGATATATTTATCTATGCTATATAAAATAGAAACTTTTTATATTAAAGCGAATTTAGACTTAAATTTAATTTTTTGACTTAAGTCCATTTATTTATTAAAAATTTAGCTTCATCATTAAAAATTAATAGTTTAGTACTTTTCCTTTATATGGGAAATATATACGTATATTTGCTATTTTATACCAAATTTATGTATGTATATTTGGGTATCAGTTAACCCAAATATACATACATACATATATATATATATACATATAATTATTTACACATACAATTACTTAAATAATTGCTTATAAATGTAATAATGTGACATTCACATAAATTTGATTTTTTTACTTTAGTCCATTTATTTATTAAAATTTAGCTTTATCATTAAAAATTAATAATTTAGTACTTTTCCTTCATATAGGAAATACATACATATATTTGCTATTTTATATCAAATATATGTATGTATATTTGGGTATCAATTAACCCAAATATACATACATACATACATACATATATATATATATATATATATATATATATATATATATTATACATAAAATTATTTATATAATGGATATAGCAGAAACAGAGGAACAACAATTTTATACTTCTATTATTCGATTGTTATTTTAACATTATCCTGCTACTTTTATATATATATATATATATATATATATATATACATATAATTATTTATACATACAATTACTTAAATAATTGCTTATATATGTAAATAATGTGACATACAAATATCCATATATTTGTATCTATATATCTATATATATAATTGTTATACATACAATTATTGATATAATTGTTTATACATGATATATAAATAACATGGTTTATATATACATGTAATTATTTATGCATGATATAAAAATAACATGGTGTATATATATGTATATATTTGTATGTCACATTATCTATATATGTAATCAATTATAAAAATAATTGTATGAAATTATTCTCACATTATTCACATGTCATTCTCAAACTTTCGCACCAAGCAACCGAATAATCTTTACCCCCGCATTATACATGAATTATTCGTTTGTTATACTTGCATTATTCAGTCATAAACAAAGTACACACACACACACACACACACACACACATATATATATATATATGAAATTATTTTCATATTATACCTCTATCCACGCATATTATACATGAATTATTCTTTTATTATACCCGCATTATTTAGTCAAAATTAAAGTACATTATATATATATATATATATATGCGCGTATTATTCGTTTATCCTCGCATCATTTATCTCGAATTTTTTTGCCAAACGACCAAACAATTTTTGTACTTGAATTATTCAGATATTATCTTCACATTATACCACTATTCACGCATATTTTTCCGTTATTCAAGTATTATACATGTATTATTCTTATGCGCGCAAATCACATCCTTGCGATTCAACTTTCAATTCAGGTTATTTCCATTTTTGTGCCCTAATCTCTCTGTCTTCTTTGATTCAATTTTCGATTTAGTTATTCATTTACTTGCGATTTCCATTGTTATGATGAAGAACGAGTGTTCATCCTCTACCAATAGGACGAACGTAAATGTTGAGAACCAGGTAAATGGCACTTTTCCGAATCTTGTATTCGTATTCATCTGAATGTGATAGTAAATAGTTATGTAGTCTGTTCAACTTTCTTTGAACTACGATAATAGAGTATAAAGATGCTATACTATTATAATGTTTATTCTGATATAAAGATGTATAATGATGTTATATTCATTGGAATGATTATTCTGATATTATACACCTTTTTATTTTGTTATTATACACTTTTTAACATGTTATTCTGGTATTATACAC
>JAJIYU010003727.1:0-25955 GCA_030144865.1 Tinospora cordifolia
TAGTTCCTGAAGTTGGTGTCAATAGCATTGGGGTTAATGAAGTAGTACCTACTTTTGCAACAGAAACTCCAGTACCAGTAGACAGAAGGGATGAGAAAGAGAAGAAAAGATATAATAAGGTAATGAAAGCTTTTAAAATGAGAGAACCTCCAACATTCACAGGAGGATTGGTGCTGGAAGTTGTAGAAAACTGGTTGATGAGGATAGAAACGATATTTGAAGATATGCAAGTGGCAGATTAGGACAGAGTGAGATTAGCGACCTTTAAACTCATAGAGGATGCAGAGCGATGGTGGAAATCTACAGGTAGACGACATTTAGGTGAAGTTTCTTGGGAGAAATTTAAAGAAATGTTCTATGAGTGCTTTTTCCCACCAGCCGAGAAAGATAAGCGAAGGGATCAATTTCTTCATTTGAAGCAGGGGAATAGGACAGTTCAAGAATATGAACATGAATTTACTCGATTGTCTTTCTTTGCACCAGAGCTAGTGGCCACCGATAATCTACGAATGCGGAAGCTTCGTGATGGGTTTCGTGACATCATATGCAAGGGATTGGCACTAGCTGGGGTAAAGACATATGCGGATGCCGTTAATCAGGCTTTGGACTTTAGGAGGGTTGAGACTGCAAATCAGGAAGTTGCATTACGTACATCCCTATTACCATTTGGGAAAAATGTAGCATTCCAGGGGAAAAACAAATCCAGGTGGAACAAAAACCACTTTGAGGGAAATAAAAGATTTCGTCTGGGAGAAGTATCTAGTAGAATTGGATCATCTGCCACACCAGTAATATCAGTCCCAACAACAGGTTTCAGGGGACAATAATTTATGGGGAGATCTCAGAGTCAGAGTTCCTCAATTGGATTGCCCGTACCATCAAGACGACAAGGTAGCAGGGGACAGAGTGGAATGTCAGTGCCCAGGGTACAGTCACAAATAGAGTATTTTACTCGTCCTTCATCTATTACTTGCTTTCAGTGTAGGCAAAAAGGGCATAAAAGAATTGAATGTCCATTTCGAACACCACAAAAAAGATTGACAGCTCCATCCCAAATGACGTCAGCGGCTCTAAGAGAGCAAGCTAAAGCAGTAACTGAACCTAATCTTGAGGCCAGTAGGAATCTAATTGAAGGTATGATCAGCATTTGTGATATTATGATGTATGTTTTAATTGATGATGGATCCACATTATCATTTATTTCTGGTAGCATGGTAGATAGATTGGGACTTACTCCTGTTAGAACTAGTACACCCTTGATATTGAGTACAGCTGCTGGAGAAATGATTTATCCTAATATGATATGTGAGAAATGTGTTGTTAAATATGAAGGATATGAAATGTCTGTTGATTTAAGAATGCTAGAGTTCTTGGAGTTTGATGCCATACTAGGTATGGATTGGCTTGCAGCTTATCATGCTTATCTTGATTGTTTTGCCATGAGAGTAGTTTTTCAGATTCTAGGACAACCTCCTTTTGTGTATAGAGGCATGGATACCTCAAAAACTCCCACTCGAGGTCGATTAGTTACTGATGAGGAAGCACAACGATTAGCTAGTATAAAGACAGTGGATGAAAAGGAATGAGAGATTCAGTTGTTAGAAATACCTGTAGTAAATGAATTTCCAGATGCATTTCCTGAAGACTTACCTGGAGTACCTCCGAAAAGGGGATTGATTTTATTATTGAGTTGATGCCTGGAACTAAACCCATCTCTATTCCACCTTATCGTATGGCCCCAAAGGAATTACAAGAGCTCAAGGTACAAATTGAAGAATTGTTGAGTAAAGGGTTTATTGCCCCAAGTATGTCGCCCTGGGGAGCGCCAGTGTTGTTTGTGAAGAAAAAAGACGGAAGTCTACGGTTGTGTATCGTCAGCTGAACAGGGTAACTATAAAAAACAAATATCCACTTCCTCGAATTGATGATTTATTTGATCAGCTAATTGGAGCCAGCTACTTTTCAAAGATTGATTTAAGATCAAGGTATCATCAGCTGAGGATTAGGGAAGAGGATATTCCCAAGACAACTTTTCGGACAAGGTATGGACATTATGAATTTTTGGTTATGCCATTTGGGTTAACCAATGCACCTGCTATGTTTATGGATTTAATGCAAAGGGTGTTTAAACTATATCTTGATCACTTCATCATCATATTCATTGATGATATTCTAATTTATTCCAAAACTCAGGAAGAGCATGACTAGGAGCTCTTAGTGCCCATAACGAGTTTGAAAGGTCATCTTTTGTACATCCTCTTCCCTGACCCTCAGCTGATGGTACCTAGATCTTAGATCTATCTTTAAAAACATAGTAGCACCCCTAAGCTGGTCAAACAAGACATCAATGTCAAAGAGGGTACTTGTTCTTTATTGTCACCTTATTCAACTATCCATAGTCAATACACAAACGGAGGCTCCCATCCTTCTTCCTCACAAACAATACTAGAACACCCCAAGGTGACACACTAGGGGTACATAAAACCCTTACTCATCAATTCCTCTAACTAGACCTCTAATTCTTACAATTCCTTAGGCGTCATTCGATAAGAAGGGATTGAAATGGGTTGTGTTCCTAGAATAACCTCAATAATGAAATCAATTTTTCGCTTAAGAGGTAAGCCGAGTAAATCCTCAAGAAATATATTATGAAAATCTCTAACAATAGGAATCATATTCATACTTGCCCATGAAGGTCCCTCGTCTATGGTGATTAGATCGACTAAAGTATTGATCTCATTCTGAGTTGCCATTCTACCTTGGGTTCTCAATCTATCAGAGGCACTAACCTAAAAGATAATAACAGGTTGTCCTGGTATCTGAAATACCACCCTCTTGGTGAAACAATCGACACATGCATGGTAAGCAACTAGCCAATCCATCCCAAGTATGGCATCAAACTCTAGGAATCGTAACACCTGAAGGTTGATAATGGTCTCTTAATCGCCCACCTCAACACGCAACCCTCACAAATCATATTATGAAAAATATGTTCCCTAGTTGTAGTACTCAACATGAGCCTGGTGGGTTCCCTAAGGGGTTTAAGTTCCAATCTATCTATGGCATGTCCAAAGATGAATGACAAAGTAGAGCCAACCTCAACCAACACATATAAGGGAGAATTTAAAATAGAAATGCTACCTTCTACTAGAGTCATGGTAACCTCCGAATCAGGTTGTGTGATGGCCTGTACTCTCCCTCGAATAACATAGTGGTAGGAGCATTGGAAGCTAGAACAAGCATATGGCAGTAATATTGTTTGTGGTCTGGCTGACCACACTGATAACATATAATCTGACGTTCCTACTCAACCCGATATGTCTGGCTCTGACCATAGCCTTTGTGCATTGAATATCGGCCTCTGCCTCGATCTCTACCTCAAGCCCCATACTGTAACACCTCAAATTTTTCTCGAATGAACACATCACAACGAATGATCTTAAAAAGAAATTAATCAAGACAAAATTGGATTTAAAATGATATTTTTTTTAATTAATTTCATGTATAATATATAGTTTGAAATATATATATATAAGTTTAAAAAAAACTCGGATTTACTGCGAGTACAATGGTATTCCCACGAGTACCACGATACTGCGGCTTATATTGGAAAAAAATGGGTTTTCGTCGAGTTTTTCATTTCTCTTTGTTTTTCGATCGCAGAAGCATTAGATTATTCCAAAGACCACGAGAAGCTATCAAAATTATTCCAAGTTAGATCTGAAGCTTTGAGGTATGACTCTGAAGCTTCTAACTAGTTTAAATGTAGTTCTTTAAGGTTCTAGCTTGAATCTTATGAAGAAATCTCGCAAAGGGGCGATTTGGAGGGTTTTGGGGGTTGTAGACGTTTTGAACTTGTGGGAACTAGGTAAACCCCATTTCTCTCCTAAATCAACTATTCAATAGTAATAAACTAGATTTCTGGAAGGTTTGAACATTTCTTTGCAGTTTGGGACTGTTCCAAGTAGCTGGGACTCAAATATGGAGAGTATCTATTGCTAGGAGGCGAAATCTACTAGGAATAACCTTTAGAGCTCGGATCTCCAGATCTTTGCTGATTTAAATTGGTTTTTTTTTTTTTTTTTTTTTTTTTGCTTTATTGGAGATATAGGGAGGATTTTGGAGGTTCCAAATCCTCTATAGTAGAAAATGGAGATCTTGGAGGTTTCATTTTAATTTTTTATTTATTGAACTATTATTATCTATTTGAACAGTGATTTGTAGATGTGGAATGAATTCTACTTGATACATTCATTCAATTGAATTATAGATCTATTTCGAATATATGCATCGTGCTAAAGATTCAAAATGAATTTCATTTTTGTCTTTGCTTTATTTTATAAAAAAAATAAAATGAAAATGAAATCTGCTCAATGCAATGGATTTCAAATTGAAAACTTATTTTTCATTCGGAGAATCGGAGAAATTATTTTATTTTGATTATATGAAATTTTGGAATGATCTTGAATTAGTTGAAATTGATATTTAGACTTTATAATTATTTTAGAAATTATTCAAGTTTAAAAATATTTTTGAATGAGATTAAATATGAGTTAGGAACTTAGAAAAGTTTTATTGATTGTTGAATTTAATATTTTAAAATTTTAGAGTATGAATATCTTGAGGGAAAGCAAGGTAGCCCTCAAGGTTTGCAGAATTAGTTTGGCGAGACTTCCTTGCTCATTAGTATTATGTGAATCTTGGATATTGAATAAGGTGTTTGCAAGCATAGGAATTAGACGCATTTAGGATTGTTTGACATATTCTAAGTTGTTTGTTGTGGTTGCTTGCCAAAGATTTGTTTTTTTATTTATTTTTATAGCATGTTTAAAGCATAGATCGATGCATGATTCTTCAAACAAATATTTTAATTCATGTTATGATTTTTCGTGGATTGCCTATGTTTTGAAAATGATGCATGTTTTATTTCAATTCATTTAAATTATTATATTATTGTTATTATGTGAAATGTAGTGTGATGAATAACTAAAGAAGATTAATTAAGATTAAAATTTTCACATACTGTGCGATTGACGAGCCTGAGACGGATCGAGGTGGCATCTCATATATGTCATCGCTTGAGATTGATGTGCCACAGGACGGGTCCTAGGTATCCCCTACGGATAGCTGCCTACGGTAGCGAATTGATCCTTGGATGATGAGTAGCCTAGGAACTCAATTCTTGGATTGTGGTCCCGAAAGATAACAGCCCATATGGTGTTACCCCCGGATTCGCTCCAGGACCATGAGGGGAATACCGAGAGTTTTACTCTTTTAGTCTTAGAGTTACAACAAAATAATTGAATGTTTGAAACGCTTAATGTGTGAAAGTGTGTGCTTGTTGGTATTCTGGTTTGTATAATGCTAATGATGTATAGGAGAGATTCATTGGGCTTTTGAGCTCACTCACTTTATTTTTTAGGTATTCACGGGTGCGGAGCTCAGTGATTTACATTAGAGTGGTCGGTCTTTTGTCAAGACCTCTTCTAGAGATTGTAGTTTTTCTTTTCACTTTATTATTTTGGAGTTGTGTTATAAATATTGAAAACTGGCTTCCGCCCTATTTTCCTTTTGTTTAAACTATTTTTATTTGAAATTATTTGTTAACTCACACTTTATTTCAGTATTATGAATGTTTGAATTTTTGTTGCAAAGACTCTGATTATTTTGAGAATATCTTTTTTTGTTAAATTTCCAATAACCTGATTTTCAATACAATTATCGAAATGACTTTTGTTCTAAATTTTGAATTGATTTATTTATTGACTTTCGATTTGAGAAAGAAATATAGAATTTGACTATGACTTGAAATTAAAAATTTGTCGTCCCAGTCTTCGACGGGTGGTGGTACATGGGCGCATAGCCTCTCTTGCCAAGTGGGCGTGCTTCTCCATGCTGACCCCTGTGACCCAAATGGGTGTCGGGCGGCCTGGCCGGCGGCCGGGGCGTTACACATACTAAGTTAGTGGTTGTCACACTGATTGATATGTCTGAACTAGGGTGGGCGCGATCGAGACTATGGGATATAGCCAACTTTGTTCTCTTCTAGACTGTCCCCCTCGGTATTTCCTCTTCCTCGAGTATCTACCTGCTGAGGGTCCACCATGATAACTGCCTTGAGTTAATAACTAGGGTTGTAACTACAACTGTGTATATACGGTGGCACCTTATACAATCTAAACCATTGGGCACTCATCTCTCCCATCAGTCTCAAACTATAGCACCTGCCTCTAGATGGTCTTAAGGGTAGCCTTAGTAGATGTCAATGTCACCTACCTAATATTGGCCCTCAACCTGCGACAAAAGAATCTTGTTCTCTCCCCCAAGTTACCCACTAACTCAGGCGCATAAGCTTTTAGTCAGAGAAATTTATAGATATACTCCCTCATTTACATGTCCTCTTGTCATAGGGTCAAAAATCCACCTTTTGATGCTCCCTCGCTGTCTCAGGAACATAAGCACTCAAAAATAATTTCCAAAACGGACCCATGTAGTAATTTGCCCCTCTATAGTCCGGGTGTCCTTCCATTAAATTGCAACATCATCTTCAAGTATGTGCACCTCAAAAAGTACCTGGTTCTCTTCAGACAACTTCAACGTCTCATCATTCTTCTCAATATTGAGAAGCCAATTCTCTACTGTATCCAAACTCAACCCCCCATAGAACTCCTTGGGTCTCAAATCCAAAAACCTCTTTATGAGACGATCATGAGTAGCCTCATCTCCTTGTCTCATTGGGGCTACCTCTGTGCGATCTGCAACCCTCTCATCGCTCTGATCCCAGGTACAGCCAGTACAAGGGGTGCTATTGACTCAACCCTCTGTCTCTCATCCTCAATCCTATCCAGTTTCTCTTTTAATGAGGATGTTTGGGCCTGAGTATCCCTAGTAGATGCCCTAATAATAGCCTCGAACCTCTATATGGGATCTTACTCGGGCTGAATCAGAGGTGGTGGTGGTACTGGCTCTGGGATTCTACATGGATTCCCATGTCGAAGAGGGATTGTGGTCTGCATAAAACATTAAGCTTCCGTCATTTCTCAAATTAAGCAGACCATCACTTTAAGTGATTATAACAAAAGATAACTACACGTGGAGGTAACTATCTCAAAGTGAGAGTCTAATCTACAAGATTCAAATTCTAAATCTTAAAATTCACTAACTCCCAATGACAGTCGAATTCCCCTCAAGATATAACCTCTCTCACTCAGTTCCTCTTCCTGTCAATCAGAAGTTAGAAAGTTTTTCTATTTTCATCCATAATTCTGCTATGCTACTCTAAGTCATTCCTAGGGTTTTTCTAACTTTCATAGGTTAACAATAATGGTTATTCCTTAATTGGAAAACCTTGGGCTCTGAGTCCAACATTATCGAAACCCCCTAGGGAGCGAGCCGACTGGCATAATGCCCTAACAAACTCACTCGCAAGCCGAGCTTATCAAAACACTGTTAGGCTTCCTTCTTATCCATACACAACAATATCAGAGTATTAACAATAGATACGAAAGTAGCTAAACACTTAATTACAATAGAAATTTTTTTTAAAGTTTAATAAAAACTGTTTATATACAGTCTTTTCTATGTAGCAGTAACGAAAATGTAATAGTCAGAATATCTACAATATTTTCCTCTCTTCCTATACATCATATTAACTCTCCAAAATAGTAAACCACATAATGAAACCCATCAAAATAAACGAGGTTCGTTCTACGCAATGACCACCTTCTTCTTTTATCTTTAGAAAAAGAAGAACCTAATGTTATAGTAGTGAGTCAATTTGTCCACAATGGCTCAGTGAGTAATGTAATATAATTTATAACTTAGAACAAAAATTCTATAAAACAATGTCATGTATGCATGCACAAGAATAATAATGTGAATGAATGCGATAGTTAATGCATTCAAAATCTACAATTTAGTCTTGCACCTTCTATTTTAAAAACAGTTTTAATGTTGAAAACACATGCCGAAGCTCTTAATAGCCTACAAGGCAATAATAAATCCACTTGAGTAGGTGTACCTGACGGTTAAGCGTATTCTCATATAATATCATATGGATCCACCAACTTATACCTCACGTATCACGACCTCAAATCCTCCATAGGGGAGCTCAATTAATAGACCTGTCCAGAACGTACCCCCAGGTACAACGACCACTTATTCTCAATGCTCTACCATATCCAATACCCTAACCCGCACCATCGGACCTTGAGACTTGGTGCACATTTTCCATTTAAAACTCATTTAAAGATTCTAAATGCGTTTCAATATGTAATAACATTTTATTTATAAACAGAATAACAAGTTAAGTGATAAATTAGAAAATACTACTCACAAGGATGTTCAGCTGTAACACCCCAACCCCCGCATCTTTAAGCATTGGACATGACCACCATTCTCTTGTCAGTGGACTAAACCAAACGGCGGGCTGGGCCGGTGTTACATTTACAAGTATACAACTTGCATCACTTTCTATTCTAATTATTTCATGCCTTGATTATATTTAACAGTACATAACTTAAATTTAAAAATTTAATAAGGCAATAATACGAGAAATAACTAAAATTTATAAACTCAATTAATTAAATAAAATTGAGTACATAATTTGAACTTGAAGAAAACTATTACAGTAGAAGATTCAAAACTTGGACAACATGCCCTTACATATAATTAAAAACTTTTTAAATAAAAAGAACCTAACTAATATTCACGGTCTTCATGTAAATCAATTACCTGAAAAATAAAAGAAAAGGGTGAGCACATAGCCCAGTGGATGTTTTTAACATTTAAATCATTATTTCAATTCAAACAAACCAAGAATATCAAAAACTTTTATACATTAGGCGATTCAAACAAATTTCTTGTTTATGGTTGACTTTTGGACCGAAAGAGGTTAATCTCTGTATTCCACATCGTTGGGAGAGAGAATCACTCTTGAAAACTCAAACCCAATATCTATGAAGTGGTATGACTCTTGGAAACCCAGTTCAAAATCATCAAAGGTAAGCCAGCAAGCCGGATCAGGGTGGAACACACATGATGACACTATGTAGTCTATCATCGCACCGCTACGTGGATTGAATCATTATTTAATCTTTTCTTAGTGATAAAACACACAATATCGGATTAAACCATCATGATAACATGTACACAACATGAATCATTAAATATTTATTCATGGCACAATTCATGTATAACATGCATCATTATTCTTGATTTCTAAACATGCATAACATGTATATTCATGGTACATAAAACATGCATATTTAAAACATATAATCAATCATTCAACTTCAAAACATCATCACACATGCAAGACTTATTCAAATTAAAATAAAGAAGTAAAAGTTAGAAATCACTTCTACCTTAAATACGTCTCTTCTGCACACCTCTGAAATCCGACCGAGTTTCGTTACTTCAAAGCTTCCAAACACTCTAGAACTCTTAAAAACACTCAAGAACTCTCAAGAACACTCAAGAACTGGGAATTGCCAAGAAGAAGGCTAGAGAGAGTCAAGAGGGACTAGTATGCTCTTGATTTGGGATTAACACAAAGAGAGCATTAGGGGTCCTTTATATAGAGTTCAAAATAGTGTAGAATGGTAAGTTTTTAGTGTTTTCCTTGTAGGAAACTTGCTAATTATTCAAATTTTCATGCCCCAAGTATAGAAAAATAACAAGTGTGTTTGAAAATTTTAGAAACACAATTTTCGGATTTTTTTCGTTATTAATCTCGGTTTAATCGGATCTTAATTGTGGGCCGTTGATGATCCTCGATCGCGTCACTCAGATCACGATCAAGATTAACAAACTCGTCGTGGGTCGTCGGATCTTCTTCGAACGCGTCAATGCGTTTGATCTAATCTGGACCGCTGGATTTCCTCAAACACAGCACGATCATCAAAACGACTAAGATCTTCACCGTTGGATGAGCCTCGAGCGTAGCACCGTTCGCGATCGACCAAAAACGAATCAAATTCGAGCCCTCCGATCGTCCTCGAGTGCAGCACCATTCGGGATTATCCACGCGACTTTGATCTCCGCCGTCAAATGCACCTCGATCGTAGCACCAAATGATCATCTTACCGTGAGCACGAATCCTGATTGTTGGATGATCATTGATTGCAGTGTTCAAATCTGGTTCGCGATCAACGAAAGTGATTTCGTTCGTTAAATCAGGCTAATCATTTCTGGGTCGTTGGATTACGCTAATTCGGTGCTCCAGAGAGCTATTTTGGGCTTCGATTTCATTCGTTGGATTGTGCAGATTGTTTTTGGACCGTTGGATGCATTTTCTAATTACCAAATTTGCTTTCTAATATTGCTATTATCCAAAATTTGTCAATTTTACACTTTCTAATTGATGTAAACATGGATTTTAGCACATTCTCTTCTATTTTAATGACTTGCTAATATTTTTCCTTTTCTATTTCTTTAATATTGTATTTATTAGATATATTTCTATTTCTTTGATATTTTTAATGCCAATAAATAAATAATCTACATTTCTCATTTCCATATATTTTTATTTATTTCATATTTTATTTTCAAATAATTATTTATGTAATTATAAATTGATATTTATATAATGTTTTATTTATTTTAAATAAATACACGCATACTACATTTTTATTCAATTATGTAAATATTTCTATATACATATTCTTATAATATGTAGCATTAACATTCATTATGCTAACACATACACACATTAACCTATATATATATGTGTGTGTGTGTGTGTGTGTGTGTGTATACTTCTTTTTTTTTCTTAAGAAATGGAAGCAACTCTTTAAATTTCATAATTAATTCTGCTAAATTAAAATTTAATTATCAAATTAAGGTTTTATTTGCCTATTTTATATTATATCTCCAATATATATTATTTTTCATTTGCCAACCCACAATTTGCACCCAAAGATGTCTTAAAATCTTCGAAATTATTTCACTTAACTTATTTTATTTAAATTCATTAAACTTGTTTATCTTTAATTATTTGACAAAATTTTGGGTTATTGCATCAACTCTTAGTGTTTCTCTAGTGACCGGTTGCATCCCACTATGTTCGATTCTGCATAATCAACATGATTTCTTAATATCTACATCAAACTTGACTCAAATCTAACTTTATGGTCATTGGTCAAGCAAAGGATTGACGTAGTCAATTGTGGTTTAGTTGTATGTTTGGTCAGCTTTGGTCAGTACAATCAATTATAATCACGCCTAATACTTGCTTACCTGTATGATCGACAGGGCCAACCTAATCAATAAGGTCAATTTGTGTCAATAAGCCCTTAATATTGACTTAAAATACCAAAACCATGTATTGTCTACACATGTCCCACTTTTGATACACATTAACTAGCATTTTTATAAATTTAGCGGTTTAATACAGTAAATAAAAAAATTTTAATTATTTTATATGCTACACATTTTTTCCTATAAGCATTTCATAATGTTAAACAACATTATATGTAACATTTTTCTTATTATTTAACATTATATAACTCTATATAACATTTTCATTAATTTATCCTCAAATCGCATAAATGCGAATTTAATATATCAATTAACCCCCCAAACCCTAATTTTAGTATCATTGAGTTCAAATCTTCATCCTAGATATTTCAATACTCGTCAACTAATATTTCAATGTTAATAGATATACCCCCTATGTGTTGACTTTCAACTACAATATAAATTTTTAGGGCCTAAATGGCTACAAATAAAGTACATATCTATCTTCTACTCGTTAATCTGAACACAATTTTATATATATATATATATATATATATATATATATATATTGTGTAGTTTCATTCCTAAGAGAAACATACCCTAATTTTAGGTCGCACAATAGGCTAACACAATTTGTAAAAATTACATTATAAAAATTAAAATCGATAACTTCTACAACAATTCTGAATTGAAAAGAGGTCAAAATAAATTATCCAAAGTGTTGGATCCTCAAGAATAGCAACTTCCCTTTTCTTCTTTTCTTTCCTTTTTCTTCTCTTTTTTCTTCTACTTTTTCTTTCTTCTTTTTCTTTCTTTTCTCTTCTTTTTTTTTTCTTTTTCTTAGATTTCCTCTCCGATGGAATTGTGAGCAAAGAAGTGAAATGTGCAAGGCTTTATATAGGGGTGTTTAGTAGTTCTCATGCATCCAAATAAGTTAACAAAAATGACTTCCTCTTATCTCCCACATCATTAAATCTTATATTATCTTCATATATATTTAATTTTTATTTTTTCGAACCAAGCACCCTTATCTTTTTAATATATATACATATATATGTGTGTGTGTGTGTACACCTACAAATATACAAATATAGATATATGTATATTTTTCTATGTGTATGCAAGAATTAATATATTACATTAATTCATTTCTTTTTTTTTAACTCTATCATCATATAAATCTTTTTGATTTTATATGAATCTCTCTCTCTCTCTCTCTCTCTCTATCTCTCTATCTCTCTCCCTGTACATATATATATATGTGTGTGTGTGTGTAATTAATTCATTTTATGTTCTATTTCATTTATTTATTTATTTAAATTTATACATGTATAATTAATACAATTGCTATAAAATCATATATTTTTATTTATAATTTATTAATTCATATATAAAATAACAGATCTAACCCGTCAACTCAATATCTAAAAATATGGATCATTATAAGGATATGCTTGATTGATGCACATGAAGCCGATGTTTGAAAAAGGCTTTTAAAAACTGTTTTTGATGGTTAAAATAAATTTTCAAAAGGGCCTAAAATATGAGAAAACGTGTTAAATTTCTAAGAAGGTTTCATGCCAATTAAATAATAATTTTTGAGTTAAAGGCAGTGGTCTGCCAATTTTTAACCGAAGGTGGTTTGTAACAAGGGTGCGACGCAAGCCTTGCCAATGATGTTTTCTTGGTGAGAAAGCGCACAGGAGGAGTGCCTAATCAGAGTCGCCATCAGTGCCATTCATATACAACACACTTGCCCTACAGATGAGACGAGGGAATGAGATTCAGTGGTACTCCAGTCCATACTTGCCTAATTGTGTGGCTTACCTTTAAGTGGTTGTCTCTTTTCGGAATAGAAGAAATCCCAAACTTTGCATCTTCCGGTCCTTCTCAAGCTGGAACTTGAAGTAACATCTATGACTCTTAAGCAAATGTTGCTTACTTCCTCCCCCTCCTCTTCTTCTTCCTCCTCCTCTTCTGCTTCTTAGTCTTCTTCTCCTTCTTTTTCTCATTATTATTATTATTATTAGTAGTAGTAGTAGTAGTAAATGGTACATGAATTACATGTAAATAACAATTATTATATAATTGAGTAGAACTTGTCATAAAATATTTTTAAATCATTAATAAATTATAATCGTATTCCAATTTTTAATAAAAAAAATTATTATGTTACTTTTTTGTTTAGGTATAGTTCTAGCAGTTATTCATTTTATATTAATGAACTAATAATTGTCTCTTACTTTAAAACGTGGGAAGTTAGAGTAGTTTTTTATATATTTTTTTTTTCCATAGATGAAGTAGCACTCTTCTATTTTTTTGCAGTTGAATTTGTCAAAATTATGGCTTGCAATTTAGTATTAAAGCATTAAAATTAAATATTTCAATGTGATTTAAAATAAGTTTTTTGAAACTATAAATAAATAATTTTACGGTAGAAAGTAAAGAGTATTTATATTATATATAATATAAGTTATTATTATTATTATTATTATTATTATTATTATTCTTATTATTATTATTCTTATTATTATTACTTTATGTGTCCCACCCATCTCCAATAGTATATGCTCTAGTTAATTATGTTTCCCAAGGGCTCCTTGGATTGGTGGTGTATAGCTATTTGACTAGTTGGATCTCATGGGTCTCACTCACAAGTTGAAGAGAAATATTTATGAAAATGTTTATTGCAATGGTATTTGGGATTACATTAGAAACAGAAGTATACTTTAAATATATATATATATATAATGTCTCATATATAATGTAATATTGCTGAGCCAATTATTAAAGCATGATTGATTGGAGTCCTTTTACACCATAGAAGGGCATCTTCAATGGTTATATTATTTAATAGTTTAATGTATTTGTCATATCAATAAGGCATTAAACTCTTATCTATTAAATTATTTCTTCTAATGGTGTACAATCTATTAGCAGTACTGCATGAGACACAATCTCATCAACTAATCATTTAAACTACTTATAATATATAATTTATAAAATACATATTTTTTTCATAATATATATATAATTTAAATTCTTCACATTTAAATAAAATTTATATATAATAATTTAAATTTTTAAAAAATATTTATTTAAAAAAATCGTAAATAACACTTCTTTTATATTTTAAATATTATTTAAATTTTAAAATTATATTTTATTTTAAAAATATTATTTATAAAAACTTATTAAAATAAATTACATTTAAAATTTCTAAAAAAATTTAAACTTAAAAGGAACTGCACCATACAATACAGTTCCTAAAGAAATAAAAATAATAATAAATAAAAAAAGGTGGGGCACTAAGAGTTTGATAAAAATCAAATGTTGGACGCCATTAAGCTTTGGAAAAAACACATTTTTATATGAAAAAAATAAGAATATTTATAAAAATACCCTCATTTTTGTTTATATATAAAAATGATAAAATTAATAACAAAAATACTGGAAAACGATTTAAACACAAATTTTTAAAAAAACGAAAATCTCAACTTTTTCAAAAAAAAAGTGGCACAATTAATGTGTGTAGGCAAAAGTACATCAGTTGTCAGAATTGTAAATTTTGATATAATATTTGTATAACATAGGAATAACGTTGGAATACAACATTATATCACTGCTTAAAAACTACAGTGTGAGTATTATTTTCGAATAACAATGGTATAACATATATACAAAGGAATATAGAGCTTAAAATTGCAGTTTTTGATATTATATTAGTATAACATATGAATAATATGTATATACAATGTGATATCAATGCTCATAAATCGATCTATTGGTATAAATTTTGAATAACATCAGTATAACACATGTATACAAAAAGATATACTCATAAATTGGTTTGCTTGTATTATATTTTCGTAACATCGATATAACATATATATACAATGTGATATATGTTCAAAAATTGATCTGTTAGTATCATTTTCGAATAACATTAGTACAGCATATATATATACAAATGAGTACCAGTATACACTGTTCTAACATTTAGTATATAGTTAGCATAATATTAATATACAAAATAAAAAAATTATTTTTGGTATATAGTCTTCAATTGTAACAGTTATATCAAAACTTTTTTTTTTTATTGTAATATTTTATATACTAAAAGTTGGTATAATCTAAATACAAAAGAAATAAAAAAAAAAATCTAACAAAAGTTGGCATAATCTAAATACAAAAGAAATAAAAAAATCTAACAAAAGTTGGTATAACTCCGTATAACTTTGGTATAATCTGTATACAAAAGAAATAAAAAAAACAAATATGGTGTAATATGTGATATAATCTGTATACAAAAGAAATAAAAAATGAATCTGGTATAATCTGTATAATCTCGTCGCCACTGCAACTCATCGCCACCCCTCAACGTGTTGTTGGTGCATTTGTTGCTTGAAACGTTAATCGGCCGAGTGAGCCAAATTTTGCCCAGATTTGTTCAAACCTATTCACGCGTTGTGGACAAAAGCCACGAACAGCCACGGTGGAGATGTAGCGGCAAACAATGGCAGACTGCCCTTTTCACGCATTGCCAAAAATCTATTGCCTGAAACACTAATTGGTTGAGTGAGCCAGGTTTTGCCCAGATTTGTTCATCCTTGTTCACACGTTGCTGGCAAAAACTACAAACAACCATGGTGGAGATGCAATGGCAAACAATGGCGGACTGTCCTATTCGCACGTTGCCAGAAATCTGTTGCTTGGAATGCTAATCTGCCGAATAAGCCAGGTTTTCCCAAATTTGATCATCCTTGTTCACGCGTTGCTAGCAAAAACCATGAACAGCCACGGTGGAGATGCAGCGGCAAACAATGGCGGACTGCCATATTCACTCATTGCCAGAAATCTATTGCCCAAAACGCTAATCGGCCGAGTGGGCCATGTTTTGCCCAGATTTGATCATCCCTGTTCATGCATTGTCGGCAAAAACCATGAACAAACACGGTGGAGATGCAGCGGCAAACAATGGCGGATTACCCTGTTTACTCATTGTCGGAAACTGAGATATGGTTTCAGCAAAAATGGCACAAAAACAAGGAACAACCAAAAACTAGCAGCTTCTCTGGTATACAAAAATGGAAATCCAAGGAGCTGAAATGCTGAAACTAAAATGTTGAAACTGCTTTGCAACTGTCGTCCTATCGCTAGCAACAAATATGCATCGTCCAGTCGCCAACTAAAAGTCATCTAGTCGCAAGCAACAGATATGGAGGTCGAAGATTGGGTTAGAAAGATAAGAAGGAGAGATATGCATAATGTTGAAACTGAGATGCTGAAACTGCAAACAGATTATATCGAGAAGAAGAACGAAAAAGAAGAACATTACTATGTATATTCCAATATTTTTGATAATAATTAGTAATATATGATATATATGCGTAATTAAGTAAGAAACGTGCAAATAATTATGTTATTAAATTAATTTTTGTGACATTTCCTGTAATGTCCTCTTAAGCTCTTGGGTCACTAGCTCCATAAGCTTTTGGGTCACCAGCTCGACACTCAATAAGCACTTGAGCCCTAAGAGAGAGATGGAACCAAGGGAATTCAAGAAGGGCTATTACGGAAGAACCATGAAGAGTCCATGCTTGTTGACTCCAGCCATATCTTTTGGGGAAGACTTAGAACCAATGGCTTCTTACTGGGACCAATCAGGTGCTAATCATTGATCTAACGTTAAACTCACATCTGAATAATTATATATTATAAGCTATTAAATAAAGTAAACCTTAATTTAAATTAATCTAATAATTTTTGGATAATTAGAATTTAATGTCTATAATAGGTTATGGGTGTTCACTATGTGAAACTTAAGTATATATTATGATAAAAAGATGAAATATAATTAATTTTAATTTACAATGGTATTAAAATGATATAAATAGGCAATTTCTAAATATATAAAAGGAAATAGAAAAGATATAGAATTATATAATATATTATAATAATTGATAAGATATGTTAATATATTATATAATATCTTATATGATAAATAAGATATTATAATAATATACTAACATTTCCTCTCAAACTCAAGGTGATAGAAAAAATCATCTTGAGTTTGTCAACAAAAAGCAGGCGCAATAGTCAGTGCACAAAAAAGGAAGCGACACGGGAGATACCGTGGCATAACAAGTGCAATAGTTAGCGCACAAAAAAAGATACGGTACGGGAGATACCATGACATAGCAACCGCTATAGTTAGCGCATAAGAAAATAAATATAATATTATAATATTATAATATTATGATATCATATAAACTTCAGGTTTATATGATATATATGGCAAGGTCGGCGACGCAGCAGCAAAGACTTCAACGAACCAGCACTAGCATCAAATAATAACAATCAGCAATAGTGCAATAACTTGAATGTGCAACAGGTGCAGCAAGGCTCGATGTTCAAGAGGTAAATTTGGATGTCCAGCAAGAGCAAGACTTCGCTGTGAGATAGGTGCACCAAGACAGCCAAACACAAAACAACAAAGTAGAGGGAAGACAACCAACTGATTAGCAGCATGGTGGCAAACAATAACGATGGCTCGACGACGGAGCAACAAGCACAGCAGAAGAGAAACATGCAACAAGGGTTCAATAGCAACAAAGATTTCTGCAACAATAAATTTGTGCAGCAAGAAATTTCTACAATAGCAAATTTCTGCAACAAGAAATTTCAAAAAAAAAAATTTGCAGCAGCAAGAAATTTCTGCAACAACGGTAAATTTTTGCAGCAACAAGAAGATATGCAGCAAATAAACAGAAACAGTGAGGATCGTGGCAAATGAGGGGCGATCAACGATAATCGTTGATGTAGGAGCGATTGACAATCGCGAAAATAGCAAATTCAGAACAAAGAATAACGTGCAATATATAGCATAGATGATTTCAGCAGGCCAATGGTTTAATCTAGCCATTGGCCGACCAAAAACAGCGAAAAGCTAAATTTTCTCAAAATACTAAACTTGGCTCTAATACCATGATAAAAAGATGAAATATTATTGA
This sequence comes from Tinospora cordifolia, assembly GCA_030144865.1. Taxonomy (NCBI): domain Eukaryota; kingdom Viridiplantae; phylum Streptophyta; class Magnoliopsida; order Ranunculales; family Menispermaceae; genus Tinospora; species Tinospora cordifolia. Next base: position 18,252 of record JAJIYU010003727.1, read on the forward strand.
TTGAAATTTACAATGGTATTACAATGATATAAATAAATAATTTCTAAATGTATAAAAGGAAATAGACAAGATATGAAATTATATAATATATTATAATATCTGATAAGATATTATAATATATTATATAATATCTTATATGATAAATAAGATATTATAATAATTGATAAGATATGTTAATATATTATATAATATCTTATATGATAAATAAGATATTATAATAATATACTAACATATTGCTTTTAACAAATTTAACTATTCTTATGTATTTAAAATTAAAATTAATAATAATTTAAAATTGGTTGGTTGTATTTTTTGCCTTATTACAATAATATTATTTATTTTACACTTGTAACAATATTAATAAAAATTCACAATCTATAAGACACATTAATATTCAAATTAAGTAAAACTTTGTTAATAATTTTTAATAGGCGTAATCTTAATTTAAATTGTGAATTTAATAATTTTTAATATATAATTATTTATTTATAAAAGAATGTACGATTAACGATCAGACACCCACCGGATTTGGCTTACATGCTCCGAAGCCTTTCTTAATCAACCACCTTACGCTCTTAATAGATCAACAAGATAGATGTATAATTTACTATTATAAACCAAATACTATTTAATTTACTACTAAGTCAATTTTTTACTATAATTTCTAAATTACCCAAAATTTTCCGCATAAAATTTCCAAGTGAATCTATATTAAAAATTAAAATTTTCTAACAAATTTATATTGTAATCTTAGTATTGTAAGACCTTTTCTTAAAATTATTGTTTACCATTTTTAACGCTAAGATTTTATTGTTGTTATAGTAGTAAAAAAATAAGAGATAAGATTAGCCAAAAGATCAAGATATGAAGTTAATACAAGCAGGACAAAGCAAAACTAAAACAAACAAACAAACAAAATTTTTAGTGTTATGACTATAATTAAATAATGTAAATATTTATCTTATAAAATTGGTAATGTAATAATGTTGTAATGTTGATGCAATTGATTACTTAATGAGAAAGAAATCATTTAGAGCCCTTGATTTTTCTTGGTAATGAAGAAATTAATTTTGGTCATTACTTGAAAACTAAAAAAACTACTATAAATAAGGCCCTTATTATTCATTTTTGTACAAAAAAAAAATTATCTAAAAGTTTTATTAATAAAGAAGGCTCTCTCTTCCTCTCATTTATCTTTCTCTTTTTAGAGTTTTTTCTATTCTCTATTTATACTTTTATAGTAAAGCTACTTCATTTTCATAATACATTATCAGCGTGAGTCTTTATTACTTTTTCCGTGCTACAAGCACAAGCTCTATTGTTTCCTTCTTATTGCAAACGCAAGTTTCTGTCATTTTTTTCAAGACAAGTTTCTACTAATTTTTCTTGCTACCTAATCTTTTTAAGTAATAATCTTATTATTTTTACATCTAATTTAGCTAAACTTAAGTTTATTGCCCTTAATATTATAGGCAATAACTATTTATTATGAATTCTAAATGATGAGATGCATCTTGATTCTAATGACATTAAAGATAAAAATAGCACAACGTTTCAAGACTATGTCAAAGCAATGATATTTCTTTGCTACCATCTTCATAAGGATCTAAAGAATGAATATCTCATAATAAAGGATCATCTTACCTTGTGAAAAAAATTTAAAAGAAAGATATGACTAGTTGAAGATGGTTGTTCTACCAAAAGCTTTGTATAACTGGAATCATTTATATTTTTTGGACTTTAAATTCATAAATGAGTATAAGTCTACTATGTTCAAATCACTTCTCAATTAAAATTATGTGAAGAAAATATTACTGACTATAATATGTTAGAAAAAAAAACACTTTCTATATTTTATGCCTCAAATGTGCTCATGCAACAACAGTATCAAAAAATGCTTCAAGATATAATATAAATTGATTTTTGGTCTTCTTGTTGTCGAGCAAGATAACAAATTACTAATGAGAAATCATGAAGCCCAACCCAATGGCTTTGCTCCATTCCCAAAAGCAAATATGACTATATATGATAATTGTAAAAGTAGCAAAAGTTATTATCAAGGTAATAGCCAATGATGTGGTCATGAATGAAATAATCTTCCTACTCGTAGTGGTCAATATAATTTATCAATTGGCAAAAGAAAAAATTACTGTCAAAAGTTGTATAATAATAAGAAACCACAAGGCAGTAATGTTGAAAATGCATGCCATCGACATAAAATGAAAGGGCACTAGTTATGTATTTGTTGTATGCCAAAGCACTTTATTAACCTTTATTAAGAATCATTGAAAAGAAAAGAGAAAAATGTTAAGACAACTATTGCTAATCAAGTTCTTAACTTTGACTATGATAATATAACAAATCTATATACTACATATTTTTTTAAACACCCTGAAGGTAAAATTAATTATCTTATAGGTGATGAACACATCTAGAAGATGTAATGTTTTCAAGTTTAATCTGATTTATGTTTTCAAGTTTATACATATGTAATGTTTTTAGCAGTGTTTTATTTTATTTTCTTATTATGAATTTAATTTTCTTGTTTATTAGCAATGGATTCACTAAAAACTCCACTAAATCAAATACATGTGTTGAAGATATATGTTTGGTTGATAGTACAACAATACACACAATATTAAGAAATTGGAGATATTTCATTAGCTTAAAAATGAGAAAAGTAAGTGTAAACACTCTAGTGGGTGGTGTAAAATTAATTTAAGGCTTCTGGAGAGCTGACATTTGTCTACTTGGTGTCACAAAAATTATGATAATACCAAATTCTCTCTCATGTCTCAAAGAAATTTGTTGATTCTAAAGATTTTTAATGAAATGGATAACATATTGAAACACTAAATGAAAAATGTGTTGAATACCTCTGAATAACAAGCTATATTTTTGAGATAAAATTAATTATAGAAAAGTTGCAATATTTTTTATGGCTCTTACTATACAAAATTAAGTACTATCGAATCAAATGTAATATTTCATTAGAAGTTTACTAAGTCAGATAGTTTTATTATTTGGCAAGACCGTTTGGGTCACCATAAATGAAGACAGTTTTATTATTTGGCAAGACCATTTGAGTCAGCATAAATTAATTATGTGAGAAGGATAATCAAAGGTACACATAGACATTCATTAAAATGTAAAAGAGTTCTTATATCTAATGACTTCTTATGTGTTGCTTATTCTCAAAGAAAATTAATCATAAAGTGATCACCAATTGAAATTAGGACAGAATCCTCAAATTTTTTGAAAAGAATTCATGGTGACATAAAATGTCATTCATCCACTATGTGGACCATTTAAATATTACATGTTCTTAATAAATACTCTTACAATATTGCCACTGTGTGCTTGTTATCAATTTGTAAACTAGCGTTTGCAAGGTTACTTACTCAAATAATTCAATTAAGAGCAAAATTTCCAAATCATCCAATAAAGAATAATCGATCAGATAATGCTTGTGAATATTTCTACATGCTTTTGATAACTGTCAATAAGAATCTTTTATAAAAATGCATTCAACTAATACTGCCCACTTCAGCTTAGGGACATGTTGTTTTGCATACTGCAATTCTTGTGCACATAAGCCTAATTAATTATCATAAATATTCTCCTTTACAATTGACTTATGGCCATAAACTTAATATTTCCCATTTATGGACTTTTTCTTGTGTAATATATGTCTCATTAATACCTCCACAACATACAAAAATGAGACCCCAAAGAAGGTTGATAATATATATCGAGTATAATCTCCTTCAAAATTAAAATATCTTAAACCATTAACAAGAGATGTATTTATAGCAAGATTTGTTGATTGACATATTGATGAAAAACTATTCCCAACATTTGAGGGAGAAAATAAGCTAATTACAAGGGAGATAACATAAAAATGCAACATCTTTAAATCATCTCAATCTTAGTACAAATTTAAGTAAACTTGAAGTTCAAAAAATAATTCATTTACAAAATATAGCAAATCAGTTGTCATATACATTAACTAATTCTAAAAGGGTTACCAAGTCATATATACCAAATACAAACACACTAATAAGGATTAAACTCCCAAAAGGATAATCTATAAGTGTCATAGTCAATAAGTTTAAACCACGCCTAAAGCATGGTAGGCCGCTTGGTTTAAAAGATAAAAATTTAAGAAAAAAGGTCAAGAAAATAACAACAATTTAATTAAGGAGATAAACAAGATTGAAGAAGGTAAAATTTTATATAATCATGAAATTTCTCAAGCAATTCAAGAACCCTAAAATCAATAATGAAGAAAACTCTATAAATTTTACTAGTACTAGAAGATGTTGGAATTAATTAGAAACTGTTATTAATAATGTTTTTGCATATAATATAACCATCAATATAGTAAAGGATTATCAAGAGTCAAAATCTATAAAAGAATGTTATTCTATAAGTGATTGGCTAAAATTGAAAGGTACAATTCAATCTGATTTAAATTCACATGCAAATAGAAGGTTTTTGGACCTGTAGTTCAAACACTAGATAATGTCAAACCCGTTAGGCATAAGTAGGTATTTGTGTATAAAAGAAATAAGAGAAATGAAGTCATTCTATATAAAGCACAACTTGTTGCCTAAGGTTTTTTTCACAAAATCTAGGCGTTGATTATGATGAAATATATTTTTTTTATAATGGATGTAATAGCCCCTCGGTATAAATTTTGATTTACACCTAATGGATGTGGTTACAACATATGGTAACTTTGATAATGACATGTGTAAGAAAATCTTGAGAGCACTATTCCATTACATTGCACAAATCCTTATACAGATTGAAGCAATTAGGGCATATGAAATATGAGCGTCTAAGTTAATATTTACTAAAAAAAAGATATAAAAATGATATTGTTTGCCCATGTATTTTCATGAAGAAATCTAGATCTAAATTTGTAATAATAGTTATATATGTTGATGATTCAAACATCATTGAAACTCTAGAAAAGGTCTTAAAGAAAACAAATTACTTAAGGAATGAATTTGAAATAAAAGACTTTGGAAAGACAAAGTTATGCTTTGGTTTGCAAATTGAACATCTGAAGAAATTTTCATGCATCAATCAAGGTATACCAAAAAGGTTTAAAAAAATTTTACATAGATAAAGTAAAACCATTAACTACCCCAATAGTTGTATGATCTCTTTATATAAATGAAGATCCCTTTCAAGCGAGGGAGGATAATGAAGTGATTTTTGATCTTGAAGTACCATAACTTAATGCAATACATGTACGTATGTACCTTACTAATAATACACAACTTGATATATCTTTTTTTATGAATTTGTTAACAAGATATAGTTCCTCTCTCACTTGAAGGCATTGGAGTCGCATTAAACACATTTTGCAATGCATCCAAAGAACAATTGATAGGAATTTATTATATTCCAATAATTCAAAACCTAACTGATTACGTTGATGTTGAATATTTGTTTGATCCACATAAAATACATTCTCAAATGAGTTATTTATTCACATATGGTGAGACTGTCATTTCATAGAAGTCTACAAAACAACCATTAACTACAAACCATATTGAATTAATAGAATTTCATGAGATAAGACAAAAATGTGTCTAATTGAGATAAATGACCCATTATATTTAAGAAAATTGCATATCACCTTTAAATAAAGAAACTCACACAATCTTATATGAAGACAATGTTGTTTGCATTGCACAATTATGGGAGATATATTAAAGGTAATAAAATAAAACATATCTCACCAAAGTTCTTTTTCAATCATGAACTTTAAATGAATATACAAATTAATATCTAGCAAATAAGATCATATGATGATATTGTAGATTTATTTACCAAGGCACTACCTACTGCAACATTTGAAAAATTGATTTATAAAATTGGGATGAGACGACTTAAAAGTCTGCATTGATGGTCCTACGAGAGGGAGATAATATTACTATACTCTTTTTTCTTTAAATAAGGTTTCTCCATTTGTTTTTCTTGGTAAGCTTTCAATAAGACAATCCTAAATCATTAAAGGAATTATGTACTTTTTTTTACTTGAGTTTTTTCTTGCAGAGTTTTTCTCAAGTAAAGTTTCAACGAGGCATATTTCATACTACAATAAACATCAAAGGGAAAGTGCCATGAATATAATTGAATAATTTGAAAGTCTATCTTCTAAACTTAGCGATGCAATAATAATATAATGTTGATGCAGTTAATTACTTAATGAGGAAGAAATCAATCAGAGTCGTTGATCTTTCTTACAAATGAAAAATCAATTAGAGCATTGAATTTTTTAGCAATGAAAAAAAAAATCAATCAATTAGAGCATTAATCTTTTTTAGCAATGAAAAGAATCAATCTTGGTCATTAAAGATTACTCGGCAACTAAGAAAGCAACTCTATAAATTGGGCTCTCTCTAGTCATTTCTTTGTCAAGAAAAAATATCTGAAAATTTTATTAAGAAACAAAGCTCTCTCTTCCTCTCATATGTCTTTCTCTCTTCTAATTTTCTTTCAATTCTCTATTTATATTTTTATAGTAAAATTATTCATTTTCGTAATACCTAGAACTCTTTGAGAGGCAGTGGAAAAAAAGAAAGAAAAAGAAGAAGAAGAAGAAGAAGAAAAAAAAAAAAAGAAACCATTAATATACATTCCAAAAAGTGATTAGGATTAATGCTTGATAGAACAAAATCATCCCAAAAATGAAAAGAATGGCTTCTAGTTCTACAACTCAACCTGGGGACAATGTCCACCATTTGGAAAGGAGACAAAACTGATAACAGAGAGGAAGAACATAAATTCTTAATCTTTAGGATAAGGGACATTATTCATTACTGATGCAATTGTCGTTGATGAGAAAATTGATGGTTCTCAAATCAAAATTTTAGTAAATCTTGGTCCATGTACACTAGTCAAGTGCCCTTTTAAGATCTCAGATTTAAATCTTAGCTATGGCATCCTCTCTAGATAAAGATAAATTATCTACTTTGTAGTTTATAGCTCTAAGAAAACCATTTTTATCAAGATACAGGACCCAATTAATGTTCCAATTGGATTTCTTTTTTCTAGCATCAAAGAAAGAAGAACAGTACCAACTTCCTTCCTATTGTGAGAATAAGAAATTAGTAGGTTGGTTTTCTCTTCCTTGATGATATGAAAATAAGGAAATTGAAGGAGATCTTTCCATCCTATGATAAAGAGTTATGATGTACATATTTACCCGAAAGGAAAGCTCTAAAAGATTTTTGAGATTACAATGCAATAATGCTCTATTCCTCCCTTTCCATAATATGTAGAAACCATCTAAGAAAACAAAGCCAAAAATAAAAAAAATCAGTGTGGTCAAGAAATTTGTTAAAACTAAATACACATTTGTACCACGATTCTTTGAATGACTTCCATTTAAATGTGTTGACAAACATCCCTAAAAAGAGTTGAAATCCAAAAAGCTCTAGCATAACCACTGTAACACTCCTAGCTCCCGTTCTTTCTTTATCACATATGTCATATGTGACGTGGTTGTCTCGTAGCTTGAGACGTCATTTCTTCTGAGTGCAGTCAGTCCTGCTTTCTATCTGAGAACTGGGAATATTACTTTTTCTTTTCCTCATTTATCTGTTAGTTTCAACAGTTCATATCCAAGGGATAAAATTTAAATACAATAATCTGAAAACATTGCTTCATTATCAGAGTTATGAA
>JAJIYU010003728.1:0-26367 GCA_030144865.1 Tinospora cordifolia
ATTTATTTCTTATTTCATTTTCAGATAAATTATGTAATTATACACTATTATTTACATAATGTTTGATTTTTAATAAATACATTTTATTTAATTATATGATTTTTTTCTATGCACATTTTCTCATAATATGTAGTATTAACATTTATTATGTTAACACATACCTTATTCATTCACATATTAGCCAATATGTGTGTACACTTTATTTTTATTTATTTCTTAAGCAAATCCTTAATTTTCATAATTAATTCCACTGAATTAAAATTTTCATTTAATTATCCTAATTTTTATTATATCTCAAATGTAAATTATTTTTCATGTGCCAACCCACCATTTGCACCCACAATTTCTTAAAATCTTTGAAATTAATTCACTTAACTTATTTTATTTATTTTAAATTATTTGACAAAATTCTGGGGTATTACACTATAAAACACCCCCTACAGTAAAAAAATTATACCCATAGGTTCATAATACTCAGCTTATCTAACATCTTTGTAACAAGAATTAGGAAAAACGGCTTACCTGCGTGTTGAATCTGCAAAAATTTGAATTTTCCCTTTGGCGCTGTGTTTCATTCTTCTTGGCGTTCTGGAGTTGAAAAAATAAAAGAAAAAAAGACAGAAATCACGATTGAAAAACAAAGCCACTAACTAGTTTTATATAATCAAAAATAATTCTAATTTTACCCTAGTTTAGAAAATTAATTCCTTAAACACTGACGTTATATAAATTAATTTCATAACCATATACCTTATATAAATTAATTCTATAACTATATACCTTATATAAATTATTCTCATTTTTACCCTAAATCATATATATACTTATAACTTTCTTTTTTTTTTGAATATTTTGCCCAAGATCTCCCCTTTTTTTTCCAAAATCAGTTCAAAAAAGCCCCCATAAGTATCCTTTCTGATTTTTTCCCAACTTAAACTAACGTGAATTATTTTATTTCTTTAATAAATATAGTAATAAACATTTAAATCATGATTCCAGACATTTTTATATTTATTTAGTATTTTTAAAAATTCATTTATTTCTTTTTTGCGAACCTCGTATATATATATATATATATATATATGTATATATATATATATATATTACTTAAACATTATTTACACATATATGTACATGTACAATACATACTTATACACTCATACGTCATGTCAACATGTCATAAAAATCAAGGTTGTTATAGTAATCATCTTAGGTTGCTTCCAATCCATGATCGCTTCCTCCTTCTCCTAGTCTATAGAGATGTTTTTTGCTAATACTAAGTGACCAAGAAACTTGACCTCTTCATCCAAAATTCACACTGGCTAAACTTGACACATAATTGATGCATTTTGAGGGTTTCCAACACTATCTGCAAGTGTTCTAAGTGTTCAGCCTTTGACTTGGAGTAGATTAGGATGTCATCTACAAATACCACCATAAACTGGTCAAGATATTGTCTAAACACTCACTTCATCAAGTCCATGAAGGTTGTCAAGTCTTTGGTTAAACCGAAGGGCATCACGATGAATTCAAAGTGTTTGTATCTTGTTTTGAAGCCAGTCTTATGTATATTAGACTCCCTGATTCTCAACTAGTGATATCCCAACGTAAGATCAATATTTGAGAAATGAATGACTCCTCTCAATTGAGCAAATAGGTCATCAATCCTTGGAGAAGGATACTTATTCTTCGCTGTAGCTTGGTTCAGCTTTCGATAATCGACACAAAATCTCATAGAACCATCCTTCTTCTTTAAAAATGAATCACCCGGGGGAGCTCCAATATTATTTGTAAAGAAGAAGGATGGTTCTATGAGATTAGGGTCATCCGGGTTATTCTACTAGGGCCATTCTATAAGAAGGTATGGCTATAGGGTTGGTTCCAAAGTGGAGTTTAATCTTGAACTCTAATTCTCTAGCAAGTGGTAGTCTAGGTAAGTTGTCTGGGAACACATTCTCATACTCACTAACCACGACTAGATCTTGAATTCTTTTTAGTTCAAGAGGTTCTTCTTTACAGAGTTCCTCAAACTCATTCTTCTGCCTTAAGTAATTCATCGTGGCTAAGGTTGGACTCTTCAGTAGTTTATGCATATCTTTGTTAATTCTATAGGTTTTCCTTGAAGGTAGGGTTATGGTTACCTCCCTCTTGGGACAATCTATCTGAGTTTGGTATTGGTTTAACCAAGCCATCCCCAAGATTACGTCATAGCCATAGAAAGGTAAAGTACATAGGTCAATTGTTTTGAGTTTGTCCCCAAACCTTAGGTCTCAACTACACATTCTTTTTGAAGTCACAATGGCCCCTATTGGTGTGGACACATTCAAGTTATAGGTAGTGTTTTTACCACAAGTTGTAACCTATCAACTAGTTCTTTAGAGATATAAGACTTAGAGGCACTCAAGTCAAACAATAGTCTCACAGCAACATTAAACAAGAAAAATGTACCTTTCACTGTAGGGACCTGATGTTCTTAGGCTTCAACAAGACAAATTTTGGCCTAGTTCTACTCACGACCTCGATTTTGCCCCTGATTGGCATTTTGCTATTGTTGCTTCCCCTGAGGGCGACCGATCTGACTTCCTCCCTATGGTGGTTGTTGCTGAAGAGCATGAGCAAGGGTAGTAGGGCCATTCTTGGCAAGATGGCCCTTCTGCCTACACACATAGTACAACCCTTGCTTTCTAGCCTGTTCCTTGGACTCATCTCTAGTCCGCCCCCATTTCTGTGGCGCCTTCCCACCATTCTTGCTTTCATTCTAGGACTCTTGATCTTTTTCACTCTCGGGCCTCTTATTCTTCCCCCTCAACCTTTGTTCTAGGTTGAGCTCTAGTTCTAGTGTTACAGCTTTTTCCAAGACATCTCTATATGTCTTTAGAACCAAAATCTTTACTAGCTTTCGGTTTTCCTTCTTGAGACCTTGTACAAAATGATTGGCCTTCATTGTTTCCTCCCTAATCAGATCTGGTGAGAATTTGAACAATTTAGTAAACTTTCCTTCATACTCAGCTACAATCATCTCTCTTTGGTTTGAACTGGATGAAATCTTAATGTAGCTTGCTCAAGGTTGCTTCTGAAAAGAACTTTTCATAAAAGAACTTTTCATAAAAGATCTCTGTGAATTTCTCCCAATTCATAACATTAACATCTGTTTTAGGGTCCATCCTTAACTAATCGATTAAGCAACAACTCAAAAACCACCTAAAAAGGAATATTTATTATTCAATCCATATCCTGACATAAGAAGTCCAATAGGAGCAATACTTGAAATGGCAATCCATAAAAAAACACTGATATTGAGATCGTCTAGAACAACACGATAGCCAAAAAGAATTACTAAATAACTTATTAAAATGGATATGACAGCTATCGATGGTCCAATACTGAATAAACGAATATCTCCTCTAGATGGGAGAAGATCCTCTTTAAAAAGTAGTTTCGTCCCTCATCATACACTACCAACTTCTTGCCGGTCCCTTGAAGTAGTGTGTGGTCAGTGCCACCCTTCTTGACCCAATTGCCTTCAACACATTCAGATGCTCTTACATCTTGTGATACTAGTGGTCCGTTGTGATATAGTTAGTTGTACCTTCAAAAAGTGGAGGGTGGAGCTTCTATAGTTCCATCAGCATCATCTTCTGTTTCTCATCATCCAAAATCCTCCTAAGTCCTTTAACGTCTGGGAGCTAGGGTCACAAATGCTGGATTCTAAACTTAGATGGGTTCAGGTACTTGAGGCTGAGGAACTACCTAAGGAAGTATCTAGGTAGAGCCCTCATCAGTTGATCCATAACCATCCCAGTAACTTCATTCATGATAGTCTCCATTTGAGCCTCCATACCAGCAAGTATTTTCTAATCCCTCTGCTTTGTTTGGATTGGGTAGCATATCTTCTTGTTCCAGCCATTGTCTATGAATTTAGCACCTTCTCCATATTTGCCTTGCCAAACGTCCCTATTATTATGACTCTAGATTCATGTCTCTAGGTTCTCGATTTGTTCAGTGGCCTAATAGTTTATCCTTCTACGTTCTTTTTGTTCTCGGGTATAGGTTTTGGTTTCATATGACATACATATAAACAAGTCAAGCATGTTTTTCAAACAATCATACAATCATACAAGTTCACGCTAGCATAACAAAATTTCAGGCTTCCATCTAAGCTTTCAGGTTCAAGTTTCCCATACCACTGTCCCTTCGCTTAAATTTTCACTTAGAAAATTGCCACGCCCAAACAATTTTACAAATGTTTCGATAGCTAAGGTTCCCATGCCCACTATACCTAACTATCCCATACCAGCCAAACAAAGAGAAACAAGTTCTTCCAAAGTTACTGACCATTCACCAGACATGGTCCGTCATTTTCCAAGTGCAGGCTTCCTCTATACCCCGAATTCTTATGCATCTTGTACTACATAGGGACCAGAGATGCAAAATCTTTTTGATCTCGTGTCTTGACCAAACAATAATTTTGTTCTCACACATTTTCAATTTCTAACCTATGTCCTAGAGTTTTGTGCTTTTAATCCAATGTTCCACCCATGTTTTTACCTAAGGTCTTTTTTCTTGACCTAGGGTTTCAATCTGGTTAACTCAGAACCTTTATCTAGTCAAGAGACCACCTTGGGTATCTTTTTCAACTTCTATTCAATTTCTTGCCTACGTTTCCACCTTCTAATTTTCTTTTATAGAAAGTAAGATTGTTCTCCAACTCAGACCTCTCATACAAGCTGGTGGGACAACCTCCAGATCAGGCGGCGAGACCAAAGTCTACTTAGCAACAATGTTTTCTTGGGCTCGATAACCCACCTCTCTTTCAAAGTTTAGCTTTAATCGGGACAAGACTTACCCACTATCAGCTCAACTTGCAGTCTTTGTATCCAAATAAAACATTTCAAAAACACATCTTTCCTTTTTGAAAATACTTTCCAAAACAGTTTTCAACTTCAAAATAGAAGGTAGGGCATTCTAATCTCAACTCAAAGCATAGGTCAAACCTAATTGAGTTAATACTTTCTAAATCTAATTCCATCATTAGTATAAGATTAACTTTCTAATTCTAGCCCAACAACACATATTTAGGCTTAACTTTCTATTTCTAACCTAGTATTTCTAATAACTAAGCTCTGATATCACTTTTGCAACACCTCAATCACCGTATTATTTCCTTATTTGGACATAACCACTATTTTGACAATGGACTTAACCATATAGGCGGGTCAGGCAGGTATTACATTACAAGTGACTCACTCTTGGCATTCATTTTCAACTATCTCATGCCTTGGTGTAATTCAAGAGTGCTTAGCTCAAATTTAGGAATTAAATTAAATAAGGCAATAATACAATAGATAAAAGAAATTCATAAACTTTATTAATTTAATAAAGTGCAAAACATAACTCAATCTTAAAAAGAAACTATTACATCAGAATTTATCAAAACTTGGCACACATGCCTACATAGGAACTTCTTATAAATCAAGAGACTATCACTATTTGGAATGACTTCATGCATGTTCAATTTCCAGAAAAATAAGAGAGGAAGGGTGAATGCATAGCTCAGTGAATCCTTTTCAAACAACCAATTTTCTAATTTTAACTAAAAATACATCCATAATTCATACACTTGCATGCATTAGACATTTCAAGCAACATTTTGTTTATAGACTTAGACCAAAAGGGTTTTCAAGGCCCTTGATTTTCTTAACAAAATTCCTCGTTAGTGTAAAAAAGGCATTTTTTACCTAATTTCATTGGACTTAAAATTCCTCGTTAGAGTAAAAAAGACATTTTTTAGCCAATTTCATTGGACTTTTGGACTCAGGGCCTCATACCCACTAACCAAGTATTTTAGTCTTACACCATGTGAACTAGTCATGTGAAAAGAACATCCATAGTGACCCCCATGTTCACTATGATGGTATGTGGTTATTAATCATCATCATCTCATATTTAAGAATCATAAAATAAGAGAAATAAATTTCAAAAAATAAACAATCTAAAAATCAAAGCATGAATCATCCAAAAACATAAATCATACATTGAAATAAACCTAAACATGGTACTAGGCATGACATGGAATCATGAATGCTTAAAATACGCTCATGTATTAAAATGAAACTAAAATCATGGTTAAATTTTTGGAATTGAAACATGAATGATTTCTAAAAACTAAACATGCAATAAACATGGTATTAATCTAAAGAAGAAAAGAGGAGGTTTTAGATATTACTTCCACCTCAATCGCAAGTTTGATGGAAATCCGATAGAGGTTCCCTACTCCAATGTCTAGCACTCCAAAGACAACTCAAGAACACATAATTAAACACTCAAAAACAAAAGGGTTGCCAAGAAAAAGGCTCAAATAAGCTAAGAGGGAAGTATCAACTCTTACTTTGGGATGAAGAAGCGTGCACAAGAGGGGTTTGTACAGATTTTCAAGAGGCTAAGGGGACGTCTTGGGCAGCTAGGGTAGCACACAAATTGAGCAACATTCCAAAATCAAAGGGGACAGTTTGCATGTGAGCACCAAGGTGACGACTATGTTTTTGTGTTAGAGATATGATGGTAATTCCCCTTTGTGGCACCAAAATTAGTGTATATTTAGGTTTAGGAAACTTTCTTATCTTTGATTTTCAGTTTCTCCTTTGTGTGTGACAGCTAGGGTTTGGTGTGTGAGCATGGTTCATCATTTAGACACTTCTAATTAGGATTGCTCACATGTGTGCACATACACACACATGCATGGGACGTCTTTGCATATATGAGTATGGGTGCATATTATCAATGTGTGTAGGTACATGGGATCATGTTTCATGTTTTCTAAATAAAGAGGAAACGTCTTAAATGGTTGGGTAGGGTGAGGGTGACAAGATCATGGTGTTCCACCCATGTGGCTTGCACATGCTTAGGGGTGGCCACGCATTTATGGGTCCACATAAATTTAATTAAAAATTCATATCTCATTATTTACTTATAATTAAGACCTTTAACATATATTTTTGTGTTCATATTAAAATAATGCACATTTTCAAACTATTATTTGGCTACATAGATCCTCATTTCATTTACTTTCCAAATTTAGACTCCACTGGAGGGTATTAGGCAAATGAAACCATAATTTTGGCCAATTGAACTAATTTTTGGATATGTTGTCTAGTTGATCAGTTCAAGTAATCTAATGTCATTTTAAGTCATTCTAAGGTCTTAAGATTCACTAAAATGGAGTTTTGGACTTGCTAAATTTATCCTAGAAATGGACCTATTTTCATTTCTCACCCTAATTCAATCAAATGAAATTGAATTGTTTCATCTTATTTAGTACGAGATTATAGGGTATTACACCAAATTAATTAGGAAAGGCATGAAATTCACTTGGGATGAGAAGTGTGAACAACCATTCCAAGAACTAAAAAGGAGATTGACTTTGACCCCTATCTTAGTCATTCCAATCCATGTTGTCACTTATGTCCTGTATAACTAAAAGTGACCGACCCAATACGAGTGGCACTAGCTACACAACATTTAAAAGGACCAACCCAATGATGGTGGAGAATGATGTAATTGGACCCTAATACTGAGACTAAAGCAATGAACTAGGAGGAGTTCAAGGAGCGCTTCTACGAAAAGTTTTTCCTTGAAGCAACCCTTCGAAAGCCCCAGGATAACTTTTTCAAACTAAACCAAAGAGACCTGACTGTGGTGGAGTATGAGAGGAAGTTCATAGAGTTAGCCGAGCTCTTTCCAAATATGATGAGGGGGGAAAAATGAAGGCTATTAGGTTTGCACAGGGTCTCAAGAATAAGATTCGGAAGATGCTTATGGCAGTGGTCTTCTGAATCTACAAGGAGGTAGTTGAACAAGCCCTAATTTTAGAGCAAGAACTCAACTGAGAACAAAGGTTGAGGGGAACAAACAAGTGGCCCAGGAATGAGAAGAATCAACAAGGCGCCCACAAGAAAAACAAGAATTGTAAGGCCTCACAAGGATAGGAGTAGAATAAGGGAGAGGCAATGGAGAAGGCAAAGAGGTTGGGGTTATGTTACCTATGAAAACAGAGGGGCCATCTTGCTAGAGATTGCCCGACTGCACCAGCCCAGGGTCCCTAGTAGCAGCAGCAATAGAATGCTTATGGAGGAGGTCGTCCTCAAGCCAAACCTCATAACTAAAATGCCAATCAAGGGTAGAACCAAGGCAGTGGTCAGAATGAGGCTAGAGTGTTTGCGATTGAGGCCTAAGCAAACCAGGTCCCTGTAGTAATAGCTACGTTCCTATTATTTAATGTTGTTGTAAGATTATTATTTGATTCGGGTGCCTCATAATCCTTTATCTGAGCAAATAGCTGATAGGTTACAACTTGTGATGGAAACATTGCCTGTAACTTTGAATGTGTCCACACAAATGGAGACCACTTTGACTTCAAAAAGAATGTGTAGTTGTGATCTAAGGTTTGGGGGCAAACTTTTAATAGTTGACCTATGCACCCTACCTTTTTATGGCTATGATGTAATCTTAGGGATGGACGATTTAGACCAGTATTAAACCAATATAGATTGTCCTAAGAGACAAGTAACCATAACCATACCTTTGGGGTAAGCCTTCAAAATCAAAGGGGATATCCAAAAACTACCGAGGAGTCTAACCATAGCGTTGTTGAACTGTCTGAGTTAGACAAATGAGTTCGAGAAACTCCCTGAAGAAGAGCCAACTAACCCAAATAGAATATAAGACCTATCCATGGTTAGTGAGTGTAAAGATGTGTTCCTAGACGAATTACCTGGACTACCACCAACTAGGGAGTTAGAGTTCAAAATTAAACCTTATCCTGGAACCAACCCTATAGCCATACCTCCGTGTAGAATGGCGCTAGTAGAACTAATTGAGTTAAAGGCCCAACTAGACAAGCTCTTAGAGAAAGGCGTCATCACGCCAAGTGAATCACCCTTGGAAGCTCCAGTATTGTTCGTAAAAAAGAAAGATGGCTCCATGAGACTATGTGTCAATTATCAGAAGTTGAACCAAACGACAGTGAAGAATAAGTATCCTTTCTGAAGTATTGATGATCTATTAGATCAATTTCGAAGAGCCACTCATTTCTTTAAGTTTGATTTTAGGTCGAGCTATCATCAGTTGAGGATCAGGGAGTTAGATATCCACAAGATGACGTTTGAAACCAAATATGGACAGTTTGAGTTCACCGTTATGCTCTTTGTTCTAACCAATGCCTCGGTGGCTTTCATGGATTTGATGAATAGAGTGTTCAGACAATAACTTGACCAGTTCATGGTGGTATTCGTGGATGACATCCTAATCTCCTCCAAGTCTAAGACTGAACATCTAGAATACCTGAGGATTGTGTTGGAAAGGCTCAAGAGAAGCTAGCTATATGCTAAGTATAGTAAGTGCAAGTTCTGGATGAAAATGGTCAAGTTCTTGGGTCATGTTGTATCAGCAAAAGGCATTGTTGTAGATCTAGAAAAGGTAGGAGCAGTCATGAATTGGAAGCAACCTAAGACTGTGATGAAAATCAAAAGCTTCTTGGGATTGGTTGGCTACTACAGAAGGTTCATCCAAAGCTTCTCCATGTTTACAGGACCAATGACCAAGTTGACCAAAAAGGAAGTTAAGTTCGAATGATGAGAAGTGTGAACAAGCATTCCAAGAACTGAAGAAGAGATTGACTACGACCCCTATGTTAACCACTCCAACTCCTGGTGTCACTTACACCCTTTATACTGATGCCTCGGTGAGTGGACTGGGCACAGTCTTAATGTAGGAAAAATAAGCTATAGCTTATGCTTCGAGACAACTGAAGATCTATGAGAGAAATTATCCTAACCATGACCTAGAATTAGTAACCATAGTGTTCACCTTGAAGATATGGAGACATTACCATTATGGTGAAAGGTTTGACCTATTTTCATATCATAAGAGTCTAAAATATATCTACACACAAAAGGAGTTAAACCTCAAGCAACGGAGATGGATGGAGTTTCTTAAAGATTATGACTTCCAATTATACTACTATCCAGGGAAGGTTAACATAGTGGTCGCTGCCTTGAGTAGGAAATTCCACAAACATGAAGAGGAAAAAGGTCGAATGCATCAGTTGATTGAGCACTTTAGACTGAGAGTGACACTTATTGAGGAGGAAGCCTAACTCTACAACATATATTGCCAACTAGACCTTATACAATAGATCAGGGAAGAACAGAGGTAAGACAAGTAGCACACTAGACTGATGGAATGTGTTAAACAAGGTAGACATCATGATTTTAGGATAGACACTGAGAATACCCTATGACTCGTGGAGATGATCTGTGTACCTCAGAATAGGCAGAGTAAGAAAGCCATCATGGATGAAGCTCATCAAACCAAATATATGATGCATCCAAGAGGAGACAAGATGTACCATAACCTCAAAAAGACTTACTGGTGGAAAGGAATGAAGCGAGACGTGGATAAGCATGTCTCCAAATGCTTAACTTGCCAACAAGTTAAAGCGAAGAATCGAAAAGGCTCTGGAATGTTACAACCACTCCCTATCCATGGTTGGTATTGAAATGTTCAGAATCCTTATGAGTAGTGTTTTCTAATTTATCACTTAACTCGTTATTCTGTTCATAAATGAAATGTTATTACATATTGCAACACATTTACAATTTTTAAATGGGTTTTCAAATGCAAATGTGCACCGAATCTTGAGGTTCAATGGTGAGGGTTAGGGTATTGGATGTGGTAGAGCATTGAGGACTAGAAGCTATAATACCTGGGGTACATTTTGTGCAAGTCTATCAATTGGTTCTCTTACTGGGGATCTAAGGCCGTTGTACATGAGGTATGTGTTGGTAAATCCTTAGGATGTTGTATGAAAATACGTCTAATTATCTGGTACACCCGCTCGAGTGGATTTATTATTGCCTTATAGGCTAGTGAGAGCTTTGGCATGTGTTTTCAGCATTAAAGCTATTTTTCAAATGAAAATTGTACGACTGCATTGTGAATTTAGCATTCATTAACTGTTGCATTCATTCCCATATTATTTTTCATTAACTAAATCATTATTTTTTACAACTAAATCATTTTCTACTCTATTTTCAGTATTCACTATGCCCTACGGTATAATTTTTATTTCTTACACTTATTTTGTAAAAACTAATATTCTAACAAAATTTTTAACAAAATTTCCAGTAACATAATTTCTAGAAATTTATAATTAAAAATTTTTATAATATTATTTTTACTATTAATTAACCTACACTACCAACTATATTTATACCCACAATTATTTACAAAACAACTTTTAATCAAATTTGGGCAAATTCTAGCATCCTAATTTATTGAGATAGTATTATTTAATTGTATTTCAAATTAATTTTCAATCATATGTATGAATTTCTAATCTATAGCATCAATATTTATGTACGATCAACATATTATATAATAATCAATATTAAGTAAATTTTCTATCCTAACTTCTAACTATATGCATGCGTTTTAATGTTCTATGTTTCATGATTTCTACAATATTCCATAAGTCAATCAAAGACTGATTTTCAAACTTAATCTAAAATTTCTAACATAAAATAAATTATAGAAAATAAGAGGAGAAGTAAGAATATTATACCCTCTCGCAAACCCTTGTTGATTCGTTTTGCTTAATTCCAAGTTGTCTAAAATCTAAGGACAATTCTAGGACTATGAGAGATGACTTTTGGAGAGGGTTTTGACATGGAAGACTTTTAGATTCATCAAGAAGAAAAACAATGGAGAAGGGGCTTGGAAATAGGTGTGATACTGTTGAAAAACATTAATGGTGTTTGAAGTGGGATTATCGAATTTTTCTTTTGCTAATTCTACTTGGCCGATCTTAAGAAGAGTTTATGGGGAGAATGAGGTCAACAAGGGTTTTAGAAAGAAGGGAAGTCAACTATGTAAATGTAACACCCCAACCCCACATTCATTGAGAATTGGACATGTTACTTTACAATTGACACGCACTTGACTTTCTATTTTTTTCAATGCCTCATGCTTGAGAGTAAATTCAAGAATACAAATTTCCATTTAATAAAATCAAGGCAATTAAAGATATAGAAAAAAATTCAACTTCTTTATTCATAAAAAAAAGGAAAGTACATAACTTTCTAATGTAAACTTTTACATTGTTGATCAAAAGAAATTCATAGCCTCAAAAAATTAAATTTCAGCAGAAAAGTTATTCAAAATTAGGCAACATGCCCTTACATTAAAAAAAAAACTTTAAAAAAATAGAAACTTGCTAAAATAGAAACTATACAAATTTCATGGTCGTCATTATTTAATTTCCTGAAAAAAAAAAGAGGAAGGGATGAACACAAAGCTTAGTGGATCTTTTTCAAACAACCATTTTTCAAATTCAAATTAAATAGCACAATCATATTTCAAACACTTGCATACATTAAGCATTTCAAGCATCCCTTTGTTTAAAGTTGAGACTATTTACCAAAAGGGTTTTTAAGTCCTTGATGTTCTTAACAAAGTACTACCTCCTTAGAGTGAAATATTGCTTTTCTTTGCCAATTTCATTAGATTTTTAGGCTTCAAGGGAACTTACCCACCAACCAAGTACTTTGTTCTTAAAACCATATGAACTAATCATATGAAAAGAACATCCATAGCAACCCGCATGTTTGCTATAATGGTACGTGGTTATTGTCACCATCTTCTTCTATTAAATCTTGAATCATCAATTAAACTTCAGAATATGAGACTAAGATCAATAAAATTCAGATAATGAATAATCTAAAAATCAAATCATGAAACAACCATAATCATACATCATTCCTTGAAATAAAGCATAAGCATGATATTAAACGTGGCATGAATATTATGAATGCATAAATTCGAATAAGGATCAAATCTGAAATTGAAATATATTTTAGAATATTAGAACTGAAATTATTTTGATTTCAAAAACCAAGCAACCAATAAACATGCTAGCATTTCGAATAAGAAAAAGGGGTGTTAGAAAAATCACTTCCACTTTATGATGCTTTCTCCTCAAAGTTTAAACAAGAGTTCCCAATGTACAAGCACCAAAAAAATCATCCAAGATGAATCCCCTAACCAAGAACTTCTTACACACAAGAGGGAAAAGAATGGTGAGAAGGGATGCCAAGAAGAGGGCTTAGAGAACAAGAAGAAATCTCGACTCTTGTTTCTTGGGATGAGATGAATTGTGAGCATGGGGGGTTTATATAGAGTTCAAAGGGGTAGAGAATGGCAAGTTTGTGGTGTTCTCCTTGTAGAAAACTTGCTAATTTTTCAAAATTTTGTTCCTCCCAAGTATAGGAGAATACCAAGTGTATTTGGATTTTTTTTTTTGGAATTTAGAAACCAATTTTTGGATTTTAGAAACCTTTTATCGGATTTATTTGGATTTTTCTATTTTATTTTTGGAGCATTCGATCTGGACCATTGGATCGTCCTCGATCGCGGTGTGCGGATCTTCATTCGCGATCACAAAGTTGGCCCTGCATTGTTAACCATTGGATCGTCCTCGAGTGGAGTGTGCGAATCTCGTTTGTGATTAATGAAATGCGCCTGGACCGTCGAATTAACCTCGAATGCGGTGTGCGGATCTCTGTTCGTGATCAACGAAACACACTTGGACTGTCGGATCAACCTTGAGTGTGGTGCACAGATCTCCCTTCGCGATCAATGAAATAGATCTGGACCGTTGGATCCGGTGAATCAATCATGGGCCGTTGGATCTTGATGATTCAGTGCTCCTGAGTGTTTGGTGCGAGCTTGATCTTGATCGTGGATCTTAGATCGTGAGGATTACACGTTTTTGGCAGTTGGATGCAGTTTCTATTACCAAAATTGTTTTCTAAGGTTTCTATTATCTGAGTTTTGCTAATTATCCACCCAATTCAACTATCTAATTTGCGTAAATATGGTTTATCCTTCTATTTTATTAATTTGCTAATATTTTTCCCTTTCTAATTCTTTAATATTGTATTTTTTTGATATTTTTCTATTTCTTTAATATTTTTATTTTGCCAACAATTAATGATTCATATCTCTCTATATTTTTCATTTCATCATTTCATATATTTTTCTATATATTTATTCCATATTTTTATTTTCAAAGAGGCAAAAATAATTATATATGTATATATATATAAAATTCACTCTTCTTGCTTTATATTTCATAATTAATTCCATAATTGTTCCATTAGTTGTATAATTATAAAATAATTCTTATTCAAATAATATTTGACAATTCTACTAACCTTATATCATTAGTTAGATCGTCCTGATACTAAGATTTCATTTGCCTCCAAATATTTTAGAATCTTTCTCAATAAACCGTATTTCTCATTTTTCATTTAATTTTTTGTTAGCTTTATTTATTTTTAAGTTATTTGACAAAATTATGAGGTATTACAACCTACCCCCTCCTTAGGAAAATTTCGTCCCCGAAATTTGTACATGTTTAGGTGTTCCTAGTGAACAAATACGGGTACTTAGTCTTCATTTCACTCTCCAGCTCCCAAGTAGCCTCTTCTAGTCCGTGATGCTTCCACGGTTCCTTAACTAAGGGAATATCCTTAGTTCTTAGATTTTGTACCTTGTGAGGCGATCCATAATCACCTAAATAGTGTCTTCTCCTTTTTGGTTTTTGGGTAACCCACTGACAAAGTCCATGGCAATGTTATCCCACTTCCATTCAGAGATAGGGAGTGGTTGTAACGTTCTAGAGGGTTTCCAATGTTCCGCTTTCACTCGTTGACATGTTAAGCACTTAGAAACATACTTAGCTACATCCTTTTTCATTCCTCTCCACCAGTAGGTTTTCCTGAGGTTCTGGTACATCTTGTCCCCGCTTGGGTGCTTGTTATACTTGGCCTGATGAGCTTCATCAAGTATAATTTGCTTGCTCTGTCCCTGTTGAGGTACACATATCCTTTCCCTGAGCCTTAGGATGTTCTCACATCTAGCCTAAAGTCAATATACTTGCCTTGTGTAACTCCTTCGATAAGACTGGTAAGCCTTTTTTCATGCCTTTGTTCACCCCTGATCTGGTGCAGAAGATTTGGTTGGCAAGACATAGTGTAGAGGTAGGCTTGCTTTTCATTTAGAGTCACACCCAGCTTAAAATCATCAATCAACTGGTACATCTGGCCTTTGCTTCCCCTTGTTTGTTGAATTTCCTACTCAAGGCGTCAACCACTACATTGGCCTTCCCCGGATGGTAGTGTAGTTGAAAATCATAGTCTTTCAAGAACTTCATCCATCTCTATTACCTGAGGTTCAACTCATTCTGGGTGTAGATGTACTTCAAGCTCTAGTGATTTGAAAACAGATCAAATTTCTCACCATAAAGGTAGTGTCTCCAAATCTTCAGGGCAAACACAATGGCCGCTAATTCTAGGTCATGAGTAGGGTAATTCTTCTGATGGATATTCAGCTGTCGTGAAGCATAAGCGATTACTTGTCTTTCCTGCATCAACACTGCTCCAAGTCCATTTAGCGAAGTATCACTATAGATGGTATAGGTAACACCATGGGTTGGAGTGACTAAGATAGGGGCCATAGTCAATCTCTTCTTTAGTTTTTGGAATGATTGTTCACACTTCTCATTCCAATCAAACTTAACGCCCTTCCTGGTCAGCTTGGTCATAGAAACTGCTAGTTTGGAGAAATCTTGGATGAATCTTATGTAATATCCAGCCAGACCTAAGATGCTCCTGATCTTTGTGACTGTTTTAGGTTGCTTCCAATTCATAACTGCTTCCACTTTCTCCGGATATACAGAGATGCCTTCTGTTAACACTATGTGGCCAAGGAACTTGACTGTCCTCATCCAGAACTCACGTTTGCTGAACTTGGCATATAATTGATGCCTTTTGAGGGTCTCCAACAATATATGTAAGTGTTATAAGTGTTCAACCTCTGACTTGGAGTAGATTAGGATGTCATCTACGAATACCACCACAAACTGATCCAGATACTATCTAAACACTCGGTTCATTAAGTCCATGAATGCTGCTGGGGCATTGGTCGAACCAAATGGCATCACGGTGAACTCGAAGTGTCCATATCTTGTCCTGAAGGCAATCTTGTATATGTCGAACTTCTTGATTCTCAGCTGATGATAACCTGACCTAAGATCAATCTTTGAGAAACGAGTGGCTCATCTTAATTGATCAAATAGGTCATCAATCCTTGGTAGAGGGTACTTATTCTTCACCATAGCTTGGTTTAATTTTCGATAATCGACACAAAGTCTCATAGAACTATCCTTCTTCTTTACGAACAACACTGGAGCTCCCCAAGGTGATTCACTTGGCCTGATGAACCCTTTCTCCCAGAGCTCATCAAGTTGTGACTCTAACTCAATCAGTTCTACCAGTGCCATTCTATAAGGAGGTATGGCTATAGGGTTGGTTCCAAGGTGAAGTTCAATCTTGAACTCTATCTCTCTAGCAAGCGGTAGTCCAGGTAAGTCATCTGGGAACACATCCTCATACTCACTAACCACTGCTAGGTCTTGTATCCTCTTCGGTTCCATAGGCTCTTCTTCAGAGACTTCCTCAAACTCATCCTTCTACCTTATGCAGTTCAACATGGCTATGGTTGGGCTCCTTGGTAGTTTTTGCATATCTCCATTGATTTTATAAGTTTCCCTAGAAAGTAGGGTTGTGGTCACTCGTCTCCTAGGACAATCTATATGGGCTTGGTACTGGTCTAACCAATCCATCCCCAAGATCACATCATATCCATAAAAATGAAAGGTACATAGGTCAACTGTTAAGGGTTTATCCCCGAACCTTAGGTCACAACTACACATTCTTTTTGAAGTCACCGTGGTCCCTATTAGTGTGGACACATGCAAAGTTACAGGCATTGTTTTCGTCACAAGTTGTAACCTATCAGCAAGTTCTTTGGAAATAAAGAATTTAGAAGCACCCGAGTCAAACAATAGTTTCACATCAACATTGAATAACAGGAACGTATCTTCCATTGCAGGGACCTAGTCTTCCTGGGCCTCTATTGTGAACACTCTGGCCGACTACAACCTTAGTTTTGCCCCTGATTAACATTCTCATTCTATCTGGCTTGATGATGCCCATTCTAACCTCCTCCCTGGGTATTCTGTTGTTGTTGTTGTTGTTGTTGTTGTTGGGGAGCTTGAGTTGATGCTGTTGGGAAATTTTTAGCAAGATGCCCCCTTTGTCTGCATAAGAAGCACAATCCCAGCCGCTTAGCCTGCTCCCTTGCCTCATCCTTGTTCTGTCCCTGTTTCTGTGGTGCGTTCCCACCATTCTTACTTTTCTTTTGAGCCCCTTGATTATTTTCATTCCCAGGCCTCTTTTCTTTCCCCTCAACTTTTGTTCCAAGTTGACTTCTTGCTCCAGAGTTAGGGCCTTTTCTATGACGTCCTTGTAAGTCTTTAGGCCCAAAGTCTTCACTATCTTTCGGATCTCCATCTTGAGACCCTATACGAATCGGTTGGCCTTCCTTTTCTCCCCCCTGATAAGATCTTGTGAGAATTTGGCTAGTTCCGTGAACTTACTTTCATTTTCAGCTAAAGTCATGTCCCTTTGATTCAATCAAATAAAATCTTCCTTTAGCTTGTTCAGGGTTGCTTCTGGAAAGAACTTCTCATAAAAGATCTCTGTGAAGTTTTTCCAGCTCATGGCATCAACATCCGTATTAGGGTCGATCCTCGTCATTCGCCACCAACTCTTGGCTGGTCCTTTGAAGTGTTGCGTGGCCAATGCTACCTGTCTTGACCCAGTTACCTTCAGCACATTGAGAATTTCCTCCATATCTTGGTACTAGTGGTTTGCCGAGATGCAGTCTGTGGGACAATCAAATGAAGGAGGATGGAGCTTCTGTATCTCCATCAGCATTTTCCTTTGTTTCTCATCCTCCAATCCTTCCTAAGCCCTCTGATATTTGGGATTTTTGACCATAGGTGTTGGTTATTGGACTTGGTAAGGTTGAGGTACTTGAGGCTATGGTGTCACCTACGGGATTATCTGTGGAAGTGCCCGCAATAGTTGATCCAACACCCTCTGCGACACCTCATTCATCATGGCCTCCATCCGCGATTCCATTCCAGCAGGCAGTTCCTGTTCCTATTGTTCATTCTCATCAGAGGTGGTGGATCGAGTAGCGTACCTTTTTGTTCCAGCCATTGTCTATAAATTTAAGACCTTGTCAGTATTTGCCTCGTCAGATGTTCGTACTATCATGACTCTAGATTCATGTCTCTAGGTTCTCGATTTATTTAGTGGCCTAAAAGTTTTTCTTCTAGGTTCTTTTCATGCATGGGTAAAAGATTTGGTCTCAAAACAATAAACAGTAAAGCATGCATATCACACAATCATACAATCAAG
Source organism: Tinospora cordifolia (assembly GCA_030144865.1). Lineage (NCBI taxonomy): Eukaryota > Viridiplantae > Streptophyta > Magnoliopsida > Ranunculales > Menispermaceae > Tinospora > Tinospora cordifolia. Next base: position 18,387 of record JAJIYU010003728.1, read on the forward strand.
CTAGCACAACAAGGTTCCAAACTTTCACATAAGCTTTCAGGTTCATGTGTTCCATACCATTCTACCACTTATACTTACGTTTTCACTCAAAAAAGAGTCGCACCCAAACAATTTCGCAAATTGCTCAATAACTAAGGTTTTCGAGCCCACTATACTCGACCGTCCCATACCAGTGAGAATAGAGAAACCCATTCTTCCAGAATTACCGATCATTCACCACACTTGATCCATCATTCTCCGAGTCTAGGCTTCCTCCCTGCCCCCAAATTCCTATGCATCCCATACTACATAGAAACCAAAAGATACAGAAGTTTCCCTGTCTTGTGTCCTGATCAAACAATTTTCTATTTTCACACAAGTTTTCGTTTCTAGCCTATGCCCTAGAGATTTATGTTTTTGATCCACTGTGCCACCCCTGGCTACACCACGTTTCTACCTAGGATCTTTTGTTGGACCTAGGGTTCAATCTCGTTGACTCGCAACCTTTGTCTAGTCAAGATACCATATTTGACATCTTTTTTGACTTCTTTTCACTTTCTTACCCTAATTTTCCACCTTCTAATTTTTCTTTTATAAAAAAATAAGAATGTCCTTCAACTCCGACTACTCATATAAGCTGGTGGGACAAGCTCCAGATCAGGGGGCGAGACCGAAGTCTGCTTAGCAACCGCGCTTTCTAGGGTGGGATAACCCACCTCCCTTTCAATGTTTAGCTATACTCGAGATAAGGATTACCCACTATCAGCTCAACTTGTAGTCTTTGTATCCAAACAAAACATTTCAAATTTATCTTTCATTTTTCGAAACACTTTTTAAAACATGTTTCAATTTTCAAATATAGAAGGTAGGGCACAAAAATTTTAATTCAATTCAATGTGAAGCCCTAATTTTGGTTTCTAATTCTTGTCAAGCAACTAATGTTTGACTTTCTATTTCTAGCCTAATCAACACATGTTTAGGCTTGACTTTCTATTTTAAGCCTAAGGTTCCTAAAGCCTAGGCTTTGATACCACTCTTGTAACACCCCAACCCCCACATTCATTGAGCATTGGACATAACCACCATTTTTTGATAGTGGACTAAACCATTTGGCAAGTTGTGTCCATGTTACTTAAAAGTGACACACACTTGACTTTCTATTTTTTTTCAATACCTAATGCCTTAGAGTAACTTCAAGAATACAAATTTTCATTTAATTAAATCAATGCAATTAAAGATAGAGAAAAAATTCAACTTCTTTATTCATAAAAAAAAGAAAGTACATAACTTTCTAATGTAAACTATTACATTGTTGATCAAAAGAAATTCATAACCTCTAAAAATTAAATTTTAGCAGAAGACTTATTCAAATTGGGCAACATGCCCCTACATTAAAAGAAAACTAAAAAAAAAAATAGAAACTTGCTAAAATAGAAACTATCCAAATTTCATGGTTTTCATTATTTAATTTCTAAAAAAAAGAGGAAGGTGTGAGCACAAAGCTCAGTGGATCTTTTTCAAACAACCATTTTTCAAATTCATATCAAATAACACATTCATAATTCAAACACTTGCATACATTAAGCGTTTCAAGCATCCCTTTGTTTAAAGTTTAGACATTAGACCAAAAGGGTTTTTAAGCCCTTCATGTTCTTAACAAAATACCACCTTAGAGTGAAATATAACTTTTCTTAGCCAATTTAATTTGACTTTTGGACTTCAAGGGAACTTACCCACCAAGTACTTTGGTCTTAAAACCATATGAACTAATCATATGAAAAGAACATCCATAGCAAACCGCATGTTTGCTATGATGGTAAATGGTTATTTTCAGCATCTTCTTTTATTAAATCTTGAATCATCAATTAAACTTCAGAATATGAGACTAAGATCAATAAAATTCAGATTATGAACAATCTAAAAATCAAATCATGAAACAACCATAATCATACGTCATTATTTGAAATAAAGCCTAAGCATAATACTAAACATGACATGAATATTATGAATGCATAAATTCGAACAAAAATCAAATCTGAAACTGAAATATATTTTAGAATACTAGAACTGAAATTATTTTGATTTCAAAAGCCAAACAACCAATGTACATGCTAGCAATTCGAATAAGAAAAAGGGGTGTTAGAAAAAGTACTTCCACCTTATGATGCTGTCTCAACAAAGTTTAGACAAAAGTTCCTAGCGTACAAGCACTATGAAAATCACCCAAGATGAATCCCCAAACCAAGAACTTCTCACACACAAGAGGGAAAAGAATGGTGAGAAGGGATGCCAAGAAGAGGGCTTAGAGAACATAAAGAAATCTCAACTCTTGTTTCTTGGGATGAGATGAATTGTGAGCATGGGGGGTTTATGTAGAGTTCAAAAGGGTAGTGAATGGAAATTTTGTGGTGTTCTCTTTGTAGGAAACTTGCTAATTCTTCAAAATTTTGTGCCTCCCAAGTATAAGAGAATACCAAGTGTATTTTGATATTTTGTTTTTGGAATTTAGAAACCAATTTTTGGATTTTAGAACATTTTCTCAGATTTATTCGGATTTTCTATTTTATTTTCGGAGCATTCGATCTGGACCATTGGATTGTCCTCGATCGCGGTGTGCAGATCTTTGTTCTCGATCACGAAGCTGCGCCTGCGTTGTGAGCCATTGGATCGTCCTCGAGTGGAGTGTGAGGATCTCATTCGAGATTAACAAAATGAGCCTAGACCATGGGATCAACCTCGAGAGCGGTGTGTGGATCTCCATTCACGATCAACGAAATGGATCTAGACCGTTGGATCAGGCTAATAGATGGTGGGCCGTTGGATCTTGATGATTTGGTGCTCCTGAGCGTTTGGTGCGGGCTTGATCTTGACCGTGGGATCTTAGATCGTGTAGATTACACATTTCTGGCCGTTGGATGTAGTTTCTACTACCAAAATTGCTTTCTAAGGTTTCTATTATCCGAGTTTCGCTAATTATACACCCAATTTTACTTTCTAATTTGTGTAAACATGGTTTATCCTTCTGTTTTATTAATTTGCTAATATTTTCTCCTTTCTAATTCTTTAATATTGTATTTTTTTGATATTTTCCTATTTCTTTAATATTTTTTTCCAGCAATTAATGATCCATATTTCTCTATATTTTTTATTTCTTTATTTCATATATTTTTCTATATATTTATTCCATATTTTTATTTTCAGAGAGACAAAATTATATATATATATATATATATATAATTCACTCTTCATACTCTATATTTGATAATTAATTCCATAATTGTTCCATTATTTGTATAATTATATAATAATTCTTATACAAATAACATTTGATAATTCTACTAACTTTATATCATTAGTTAGATCATTCTAATACTAAGATTTCATTTGCCTCCAAATATTTTAGAATCTTTCTCAATAAATCTTATTTCTGATTTTTCATTTAATTTTTTTATCAACTTTATTCATTTTTAAGCTATTTGACAAAATTATGAGGTATTGCACTTTGCATAGGGACAAGTGAAACTGACATTCAACTTGGTGAATTGGGGAAATTGACCATCATAGATAAGCGGATACAAATTGGGTTAGTTTAGGATTTATTTTTGGATAATTATGAAGTGATCATGTTTTTATCTTATCCTAACCCCCAAATGCTAATGTCCAACTTGGACTGGACTCTCCAAAACGGATGCCTATTGCTCTCATCCATAAGGAAACCATCCCCTTCTTTCTAGGATAAAATCTAAGTTAGTTTAGTATAGGTTTTGGTAGTTGTTAGTGGATAGAATCTATTGGATAAGGTTTATCCCATAAGAGTCAAGGTCAAACTTAAACTTTATCAAAATCCACTTTGCTCTCATCCTTTGGGACATCCCTAGGATGCTTCCCCTGTCCTTATCTTGTTTTCTTATTCAACTTCTAGTTTGCATGCTTGCCACGTGTTAGTTTTTCAACTATTCAGTATTTTATGTCCACTAACCATTCTTTTGACTTCATCTTGTCCATTAATTTCCTTATTCCCGATGTATTTATTTATTAATCTTTATGAAATCATTCTATTGACTTCAAAGGAATTGAAATTGGGTTTAAATAACACAAATCTAGGCATATACTGTAGGACTAAGCCGAGTATCGATGGGACATCGGTACGCAATACTGAAGATAAGTCGTTTAATTCAGGTGTTTACTTTAACTTGTATTCCGTGCATAAAACATAAGTGAATGACATGATTTTAATGGTTTCATGTGATTTAAGTTACATTAATTGGTTTAAAGTATATATAGATGTACATCGACAATGAAACCATAAGCTTGAGGTTCGAGCGCGGGGTCAGCATACACAATGTGATTGAGATTAGACTTGAGGTTCAAGCACAGGGTTAAGGCATATGATCAATGAGCCTAGCTTCTGACCCAATCAAGTGACGACATTTGAGGACCGAATGTGAGGTTAGGGTATTCGAGGAATACGCCAAGCTCATGACCTACTTGAATGGTCGGTATGCTTGACTTATGACCTGCTCAAGTGACGACCATAGGGTTAGATTTGATGATTCGAAACCCTAGTTTAGATATAATTTTTAACTAGCATGTATTTAAACTATTCTTCTTTGAACTAATGCATTATTTATAACTGCTTTTACTCTATGCCATGCTTTCAAGCACTATTTCATCGCTACTGTTTGTGCATACATGTACTATATTTTGAAATGTTGGTTATATGTAACATGCTAGTTTTACAACTCACTAAGCCGTGTTGACATTTAGGCTCACTACTCTACTAACGTTTTAGGTTCCTCAATTGCTGACAAAGGGAAAGGCATGGCGATAGCCTAGTCCCTTGGTGGTTCCTTCCCTTTTCTTCTTTTTTTTTTGTTAGAGGTTGGTCATTCCTGCATATGTAAATTATGGTCAACAATGTATTTTTGAAACATGACAATATGTAATATTTAAATGATAACTCTCTCTATAATGTTTGTTTACTTTTGCCCTTCCCCAAATGAATCCCTAAATTCTTCTGATATCTCTTCTTATTATAGTTAGAAAAGTTTAACAAAGATTGAGCAAACTTGACTTGGTGAGTGGGTTTCTTAGGTCACTGTGCCGATTGGGCCGCCCTTCAACCAAGGGAAGGGGCCCTGAAAAATTGAAAATGTGAAAAATAAAAAAATATAGTGAAAATAAAAAATTTAACTTGCTAGAAAATAAAATATAATTATTAAAAATAAATAAAATTTTTATTAAAAATATTAGCATAGGAAGAAAAAAATTCTATGTGCATATTGTAATTATTAAACCAAATTATCATGCAAAATATGAGTGATAGTTTTAATTAAATTTTTTAGGATGTAAATGAATCATGGACAGATCTATAAAAAGAATTATTTATAACAATTCTTAGGAATGAAAGATAATATGGGTCAATTCCATAGTGGAAACTAGGGCAACATTGCACAAATAATTCACTTAAAATAGTGACGATATCCTATTGCATTAAAAACTAAAATAAGTCATAAAATAACATATTTCAAATATGAAAACTATCTATAACAACCCATATTTTTGGACATTGAGCCGATTGGTTCGACATGTATTTTCATGTATCAATTAATGAATTATAAATAAAAATACATGATTTTATGAAAATTATATAAATTATGATTTTATGGGAATTGTATAAATTAATGTACATCAATACATGTACATATATTGTAATACCCCAGAATTTTGTAAATTAATTTCGAAGATTTTAATAAAATTTTGGGTGCAAATTGTGGGTTGGCACATGAAAATAAAATATATTAGAGATATAGAAAAATTAAGCAAATAAGACCTTAATTTGATAATTAAATAAAAATTAAGGTTTAGTAGAATTAATTATGAAATTTAAAGAATTGCTTAAGAAACAAATAGAAATAAAGTATATACACATATTTGCTAATATGCAAATAAATAAGGTGTGTGTTAGCATAATAAATACCACATATTATGAGAATATGTACATAGAAAATTAAATAAAAATGTAGTGTACATGTATTTATAAAAAAAATAAATAAAACATTAGTGTATAATTTCATAAATTATTATCTAAAAATGGAATATGAAATAAATAAAAATATATAGAAATGAAAAATATAGATTATTTAATTTTTGGCATTAAAAATATTAAGGAAATAGAAAAATATCAAATAAATCCAATATTAAATAATTAGAAAGGGAAAGATATTAGCAAATCATCAAAATAGAAAGGAATACACAAGAAAATTAAGTTTATATCATTTAAGAAGTGTCTAATTGGCAAAATTTTGGATAATTGCAACTTAGAAAAATAATTTGATAATTAGAAACTGCATCTAATGGTTCAAAACGAATCTGTAAAATCCAACGAATGAGATTGAAGTCTAAAATGACACTCAGGAGCACCGAATCAATGAGATCCAACGGCCCAAAACTATCAAGTCGATCTAACGGTTGGATGCATCTCATCTGATCAAGATTGACACCAGATTTAAGGATCATCTAACGGCCTAGATTGAGGCGCTCAAGGAAGATCACGAACGGATGCATCGATCGAGGAAGATCCAGCAGGCTACAATCAATCAATCCAAATCCAACGGTCCAGATAGTTTTCGGTAATCACGAACGCGATCTGCACATAGAGCTCGAGGACCATCTACGGGTCACGGTCAACCCACCTGACCTCAATCGAGATGTGTGTGTCTCGAAGATAATCCGACAATCCAGAATGAATTTGTTAATCGTGATCGCGAACACACACTGCAATCGAGGTTTATCGAACGTACTAGATTTCATCCGCCTGATCTAATCTTGAATCTAGTGCTGCGATCGAGGAGATCTAACGGGCGACGTTCCACCCACTCGATCTTGATCACGAACACAATCCCGAGTACGATCCGACGGCTCCGATTTGCTGCTCCGAAAATAATAACCAAAAATCTGAATTAAATCAGTAAAAATGCTTCAAAAATATGAAAAATGGTTTCTAAAATCCCAAAAATTTCCAAAAAAATTACTTGCTAATCTCTTGTGCTTGGGGGCACGAAAATTTGAATTATTGGCAAGTTTCTTACAATGAGAGCATCACAAACTTGCCATTTTGTACACTTTTGAAGCCTATATAAACCCCCCCATAATTACAAATCAAATCATCCCAAGCAACAAGAGTTGAGTTTTCATCTTGTGCTCCAAGCCCTCTTCTTGGCACCCCTTCTCACTTTTCTTTTCTCTCTTGAGTGTGATAAGTTCTTGGTTTGGGGATTCTTCTTGGGTGATTGTCTTGGTGTTTGAGCATTGGGAACTATTGCTTCAACTTTGGGGGAAAATACATATCAAGGTGGAAGTGACTTCTCTTACACCCTTTTCTTATTCAAAGTAATCATGAATAATTTCAGTTTAAGCATGCTAAAATATTTTTCAATTTTAGATTTGATTCATATTTGAATTTATGCATGCATATTAATCATGTCATGCCTGGTATCATGTTTAGGTTTTATTTCAATATGTGATGCATGATTTTGAGTGTTCCATGCTTGAATTTTCAGTTTGATGATATGCTGAATTTATTTATTTTAGTCTCATGTTCTGAAATTTATTTTAAGATTCTAGAATATGTAACTTAACAAAGATGATGGTGATAATAACCACGTACCATCATAGCACACATGTTGAGTGCTATGGGTGTTCTTTTCATGTGGTATGCCCATATGGTTTTTAAAACCTAAGTGCTTGGGTGGTGGCTAAGCTCCCTTGAAGTCCAAAAGTCCAATGGAATTGACTATTTGATGCCACATTTCACTCTAAGGAGGCACTTAGTAAAGAACATCAAAGGCTTCAAAAACCCTTTTGGTCTAAATCATAACTTTAAACAAATGGTTGTTTGAAATGCCTAATGTATGCAAGTGTTTGAATTATGGATGTGCTATTGTTTTGAGTTTGAAAAATGGTTGTTTGAGAAAGATCCACTGAGCTATGTGCTCACCCC